>BLSH010158757.1:94681-108063 GCA_018402905.1 Glandirana rugosa | reverse complement strand
CTGAGAGGCATCTTCACAGGCAAATAGAGCTCGCAGGTGTGCTATTTTACTCGAGTGGGTGAGAGCTGAAGTTATAAGTGCCTTTAACTGGGAGTTATTTTAAGGCACTGCGGGAGTAGATTTGGGAGGTATAGTAAATCAGGGCCATTGTGTAAAAATTGGAAAGATATTAAAGTGCAGCGCTAATCGATAATTATATGTGAGAATACCAGAAATGTGCAAACATGCAAACAGTATGAATTTTATATATAACGCCTTAACTGTGCAAATGAATCATCTAGTGATAAAGTGCTGAATGCAAAAAACAATATAGAAGTCCATATATAGTTCATGTCAGTGAAGCCAATATATGAATCAATCCAAAAAGTGAATAATGCTAAAAAAAATAATGATAACCCATGAAAAAAAAATAGTGCAAAAAGAAGATCACAAAAAGCTGAATAGAGTTTGATGATACAGTTAGAGATACGATCAACATTCAAAGGTTAGCCATCATCAAATAAGGAAACATTATAGACTGTATATCCACCACCGATTAGAGAGATTGAGTATTCTTACCGGACTGTGTGGACTGCATTGGGTCCACACAGTTCAGTAAGAGTACGCAATCTCTCTAATCGGTGGTGGATATACAGTCTATCATGTTGGGTATGTCGGGTATACTGTATCTCCAACTGTATCATTGAACTCTATTCAGCTTTTTGTGATCTACTTTTTGTATTTATAATCTTTATTTTATTTTCCATTTTAAAAAAGATACACAAGGGGATTTTGATAAAGGAAAAATGAATTTCGATACAACATACATAGTATATCCCCAAAATATCCCCTTCCATTCTCCCCTATTATATTACCATATTAAAACCTTACACTGGACAGTTTTTCATAATTCAAAAAAGTTCTAAATATACTTAGGCTATAGAAAAAAAAAATAGTTTTCAATCTAAATATATAGCTATAGAGCTTAGCCTGAGTAATTTTTATCCAATTCATATCATATGTCAATATTTGGTACCTTTACTCCAGATTATTGTATTTCTATAAAATCCTAATTTAATCCCCTAAGGACAAACTAACCCGACCTATACACAACCAAACAGACAAGACAAAACAATCAGAACAAAGTAAGACAAGACAAGACAAAACAAGATGATGTGAGACGAGACAAGACAAAACTAGACAACACAATACGAGAGAAAAAAAAAGGAAAAAAAAAAGGGGGGGGGGGGATATGGGCCAAAATCAAGTTTATTTATAAATATTTTAGTAAAGGGATACGTTCTTCTAAACCTTCTTCTACCAATATCATCCTTTCCAGGAATTGCATCTCGCTCATTTCACACACCCATTCCACAGTTAAGGGGCGTATCACTTTTTGACAATTGCTTGCTATAACCGTACGCGCTGCCATAAGCAAATATCGCGAGATATTCTTTTTTTTTATCTTTTCATTCAATATTTTATTAAAGATTTACACAAATAACATAAGTTTGTGACTTTATAGTCAAATAATATAAGGGTATTAAAATGTTAACATGAACATGAGCATACTTTCATATAGCATATTAAAGCAATAGTAGTGCGATGAGACATTACTGCAGTGATATAAAGATATAAGAGTTTGTATATGGATATATCTATGGTGAAATGTGCCCTTTATATAATAGTACATAGGTACTTAGAATCTGGTCCATTGGGGAGCTAGTCCCCCATCCAGGACACCCCTTCGGGATCTTACTGTGTTGGGGATGGATGGTGTTGCAAGGGGCTTTGAGGAAGATCCAGTCAGCTTGGAGTATCTTGTGAGGCCAATTTTGTAGATTATTTACCCAATAGTGGGTGCGAGGATATAAAAATAGGTCTGAGTTAGGTAGTTGAAATTCTTTTTGTAGGGTGGGGAATGATTTGATCAAGTTATTGTCAAAGAGATCATTGATGTAGTTTAATTATTTTGCCTGCCAGTTCTTATAGGATATTAAGTCAATAATATTTTGTAGGGTCTCTATCGGGATTTGACAGTGGAATTGATGGGGCAGTTGGAGCTGAGTTTTAGTAGTGATTTCCAAGCTCTGACTGATGCTGATATGGTTGGAGAGATAAACGTAGGGATTTTAGCTCCCAGTGTTACAGAGAACAGCCAGAGAGATAGTTTACCTCCTGGAATTTCAGAGGCTTCTATGTTCCCCCAGATTGTTGCGGGAGAGGGTAGGAACCACTATTTCAGTTGTATAAGCACTGAGGCTAGGTAATAGTTGTGGAAGTCCACGTAGCCAGTTCCGCCTAACTGGCGGTGTTTAATTTGTTTTGTATGTGAGCATCTGCCTTTTTTACCCTGCCATATGAATTTTGAGAGGATGGTTTGTAATGAATTAAAGTAGCTGGATGGGATGGGTATTGGGAGGGTTCTAAAGAGGTAAAGGATTTGGGGAAGATGGAGCATTTTAAATGCTGCCAATCGTCCCATCCACGAAAATTCAAATGCCACCAGCCTGCTGAGGTCCTCCTGCAGTTTAAAGCGGAATAGTATAAAATTATGTTGGAATAATATTTGAGTATATTTGGTCAATTGCACACCTAGATACTTTATGCTACAATCGGCCCAAGCATAGGGGAATTGCTGTTAGAGACCACTGGTAGCATCAAGACCTAGGTTCAAAATGTAAGATTTGGTGTTGTTAACGTTTTAGTACGATATTGAACTAAACTAGGCTAGCATCTTTTGAACTTCTAGGAGGGAGTCAGTGGGGTTTGTGATCATGGGTATTACATTTTATGCTTTTGGTCTGCTATGGGGACTTCTGAAATGTATTTGTTAGAACGAATATATTCGGTCAGAGGTTCCATTATGAAATTAAATATTAAAGGGGAGAGGGGGCACTCCTGCCTTGCCCCGTTTAAATTTGGAATGGTTTTGAGAGGGTATCAGCTGAATATACTTGGGCAGATAGGGTGGAGTACAGGGCCATTATGGCATTTTAAATTTGACTGTGGATCCCAAATTTGGATAGTACAGATGAGGTATCCCCAGTGTACTCTATTGAATGCCTTTCTGGCATTGAGAGATAGGAATATGGAGGGTTATGAGATTTTTCTATATTATGTATGATATTAATCACCCTTCTCGAGGCATCTGAGGCCCGGCATCATTTTGTGAAGTCTGGTTTATCTCTGTGGATGATAATGGGGAATATATTGATTAGTCTGTTCACTATAAGTTTTGTATATATTTTCACATCTATATTGAGCAAGGATATAGGTCGAACATTTTTGTGTGTGGTTGGTTCTTTTCCTGGTTTTTGAAGAGTTACAACCATTGCACTCAACATTTCAGGGGGAAGAAGAAGAGGAGGCAGCAGAGTTATACATTGTACACATCTCAGGGGCAAAAATGTGTTGGAATTTCTCATAATATTCTCCCATGAACCCATCTGGGCCTGGGGATTTAGCATTCAGGAGGTTGTTGATTGTTTTTAAAACTTCCATAGTGGAGAAGGGAGAATTAAGGGATAACAATTGTTGTGGTGAAATCAAGGGAAGATTGACTTGTGTGAGGAAGTCTAGGATTTTCTCCTGTGAGGGTTGATATTTATCTTTGTCTTCCTTAAAATTATAGAGACCTTTCTAGTTTGTGCTAAAGGCATCGGCAATAGCTGTGGGTTTAAGTAGTTTTTCTTTCGTGTGGGGATGGTACAGGAGTGGAAATTTGGACTTGGTTCTTTGTCCTTTAATGTGCACTGACATTGCTTTACCTGCTTTATTACCTGTGGTGTATGTGGTTGCTTTAAGTTTCCTGCATGCCTTTTCAGAGAACTCTAATAGTAAGGATCTCAATTCATGGCATAGGGAGAAAATTTTTGCTTGGATTATTGGGGAGGGGTTGGTTTTGTTCAGAGAATCAGTGTTTTCTATTTCAGGTGTAAGTTTATCAAGCCACTGCATCCTCTTCTTTTTTGCTCTGGCTCCCATTTGAAGAAGCACCCCCCCCCCCCTGATAACAGCTTTGTGGGTATTCCACACCACCACTGGATTGGCTACTGAGTCCAAGTTAATGGAAAACCATTATTCTATCTTTTGTTGGGAGTGTAGTAGCAAGGGGTTTGGAGGAGATAGTTGTTTGCTCTCCATAGATATGAGTTGTGCTGGGATGTTTTAGCTGCTATAGTAATACTGATAGGGACATGATCCAACCAGATGGTGGTGTGAATAGCCAAAGCAGATACATTTTGGAGCAACCATTTATCTGAAAGAAAAAGGGCAATGCATGAGTAGGGGTTGCAGTTCAATATTTCTAAATGTAACATAATGCACATAGGGAAATATAATCCCATGATTTAGTAAATCATTAGGGGTACAGTGTTGGCCAGCATTATAGAGGAAACAAGATTTGGGGGTACTTATTTCCAATGATTGCAAACTGAGCAAATAGTGTGACCATGCAGTGGGAAAAGTGAAGAGAATTCTAGGATGCATCAGAGGGGTCACCAGCAGATGGGAAGAGGTCCTGATTCCCCTTTATAGATCTTTAGTTAGACTTCATTTAGAATACTGTGTCCAGTTCTAGACATCTCTCTTAAAAAAGGTATTAATAAAACTGAACAATGGTGAAAGGTCTGAGGGATAAAAGATATCTGATGAGACTTCAGGAACTTAATATGTACAATCTGCAGCAAAGAAGGGAATGGGGAAACATGAGTGAAACCTTGAAATACATCAAGGGTGTGTATAAGGTTCAGGAGGGCAATATTTTTAATATGAAGCCGAGGACATGACCTTAAACTAGCAGGAGGAAAGTTCAAAACTAATTTTAGAAAGTATTATTTTACAGAAAGAGTAGTTGAAGCTTAGAATGATTTCAAACAGAGGCAGTGAGTCAGTCAACATTAAATTCAAGCATGCTTGGGACAAACATAAACTCAATGGACCACTTGTTTATTTTCTGCAGTCACTCTTCTATGTTTCTATGGCACAGATGGGAACATAGTAGAAAAAGAAGAGTCAGTAAGGAGCATGTAAGTCCCCCTATTGATGTCAGTCATGTCTGGCTCAAAGCCAATTTGAAAAACACGGGCATGGGGGGACCTAAAAAAAGTTTTAGGATCTTTTTATAATGCATGAGTTAAAGGGGTTGTAAACTCTATGGTGAAAAACCTTTTCTGTTGCAGCTGCCCCCCAGAGCCCCATTTAATTACCTGAGCCTGAACGTTCCCACGCTGGGGGCGAGCCTAACAGCTCCAGCCGTGGGCTCCGGTCCTCATAGAATAGATTGATAGCTGCTGTCAATCAAGTCCAGTGACACGGGAACCAGGGGGTGGGGCCGAGTCCTGTTGTCTTTGTCAATGGACGCAGCAACAGGACACGGGAGCATAGGCCGGAACGAGTGACCCCAGGGAAAGCGATTCCCTGATGGGTCACTTGAGAAGAGGAGGAGCCAGGAGCGCCTCCGAGGGACCTAAGAAAAGGAGGATCGGGGCCACTCTGTGCAAAACCCTTGCACAGAGGAGGTAAGTATAACATGTTTGTTATTTTACGGGAAAAAAACGATCATTTAGTATCGCTTTAATAATGAAAAATGTTTGCTGGGTACACTTTTCTCATGCTTATTATATAGTAAAACTAACATCTAAATATAGTTCCTGGACAAAACCTGAGTTTTAGCTATAAATTAAATTTGTAAGGAACGGGTTCTGCCATTTTAGAAATGACATCATTGGGAGAGGTGTTGTATATACTGTGCGAAGATAAGCTAAATAATGTGTGCATATTGTACTATTTATAGTATAGGATGTGAATGTGGTTTACTTTTCTCGTGGTCTTCCATCCACAATAGACAGAGTTTATTAAAAGGTATCAACATTGTTCCCTTGTAATAATGTTATGCATCTCTGTGGGAACAGTGCAGCTGCATAATATGACTTGTTAATGTCAGAATATTGTGACATGAAAAATAATTTTCCTCACCAGGCTTTAATTGTCAGCGAACTTTGTTAAATATTGCTCACTGTGTGCATGCACTGTTTTTCTGAACACAACAGCCCAATTATCGACTTGGAACTCCGTCTTAATTAACCACATTTAATTAACTGTAGACTGAATTGATTTCCCAGTTTCCATTTATCATCGGATGTGACAATTGTTCTGACCTATTTATATAACATTGGTTAAAGATATTGTACATTGTATTTGACTGCTTAAAAGACAGTATAACTGCTTATGTCAGTATAACATCATTATTGTACATGGTTTGGATTCCTTCTCCCTTGACGCTTCTGGCTTGCTTTGCCCGTGCTCATAGATATGCCACTCACTGGCTGCTTGTAATGTTTTAAATTCAACCCTCATCTTTCTGTGGTTTTTTTTGTACTTTTTATGAATTTATTTTGTATGTTAATAGAGTAGGGAAGCCTTCAGTTTTAGATATACAGATTAAACAAAAGTAATTGTAAACTGTTGTCATTAGCCCAGGAAGTGAAGGAAATCTTCTCAATGGATATGCAACAATAAAAACCTAACTGATATTCTTATCCTTCCCCACTCTATTCTATTTGGATTTCCACTTTACAGTTTTCACATTACATGTTTAATGAAGATAAATAAGAAACTTGTTTGTTGTAAATCCATCAAAACATTCCTCTTAAAGTGACACTAAACTATATTCTTATTTTTTAATCCTGTAATCTATTTTTCAAAAAATCCTTTATACTGTATTTTTCTTGCTCTTTGTAACCTCCTCCGTGAGTTTCCCAAACTTCTCCTCCTCCCCCATCACTTCTGATAGCTTGAAACAAGCTGTACACACTAGTTGTGGTCATTGGCACTTCTCCATGCACACTACACATCCCATGGTCCCTAGACCATCTCAGGGGTGAGAAAGAGTGAGCGACTATGCTCCTACTTACATTGGGACCACAGAGAACGTATGCAGCTACCCTCTAACAGGAACTTGGATCACAGCAGCAAAACAAAAAAGGGAATTTAGAGAGAAATAGAAGGCTCATTTTTGAGTTTGGAATGCATACCCGAATAGAATATATTTTTTAAACCAGAGTTTAGTGTCATTTTTAATATAATTAAATTGTTTTGGAAATTGTTTGGCTTAAAGCTCTAGGAACCTGCAAATACAGGAATAAAATGAATCTCACAGTCTTTGAATACCATCCACCCATATAATGTCAATTTATTAAACAGCAGTTCAAAAGTCACAATTTGTATAAGATTTCCAATATAACATTAAAGTGGATGTAAACCCGAAAAATGTTTTTTAATAATTCTGCCTGGTAGAGTATAGCGTGTCATGTCATCTGTGCCCAGTCTTACCACAAAGAGTTAATCCAAGTAAGGCGCATGCGCGGCGGCACCTGACATGGATGCTTAGTTCTAGTGCTCCGTCCTGCTCCGGCAGTTGATCACCCACAGCGCCGTGATCACAGCACACAACCAGCTGGCAGCAGCAGGGGGAAACAGGGCACGACCCAGTGCTCCCCTCCGATGTCTTCGGCGAACGTCAGGAGAGATCTCCGGTCCCAATACGGGACAGATCCACTAAGGGCCCTGGATCCCAAGATGGCGGCCGCACCTTCTGTAGCCACGCCGGCTCACCTCCCCTTGCCCCAGCCTCCAGCGGCATCCACACAGGAGACAGCTTCTGAAGTGAGTACCCCACACCTCATCCCGCTATCCCCCACCTCTACGGAGTCTCTTCTGGATAGAACACTGTAGGAGCTAGGTTCCTCTCTCATGGATGCGAGCCTCCCCCACACACAACAGCCTCTCTAGCTGGGGGATTCAGGCCTGAACAGTCCTGAGGGGCTGGCAGACATGTTTGCTAGATTTGCAGCCCTGTTAGACCACGGATTACACACCACTGCTACCAAGATCATTACAGACATTAAGGCTGAACTGCACTCTCTAGTCTCTCGCATAGAAGCAACAGAAAATAAATTGGATATCACAATCACCGGAACAAATCAGAACACGGACCGTATACAGGATCAGCAGAATCAGTTGGACACAGCCATTGCTAAAATTGATGATTTGGAGAATTGTAACAGAAGATATAACTTTAGGATTAGGGGATCCCCAAATCCTTTAAGGAGACTCAGGGGGTTGTTTGTCCCCTCATTAAGGACCTTATTCCTGAGATTCCCTCACACAAACTTGAGCTGGACAGAGCTCACAGGGCCCTCAGGCCCCCGTGGCAAGACGGCCTCCCCAGAGACATTATGGTTAAACCACATTACTATAGTGTCAAAGAAGAGATCATGCGAAAGGCTCGCTCTGCTTCCAAACTGATGAGGCCACGACATCCAAACCTTTGCAGACCTGTCCCCATTGACAATCCAGAAACGTATGTCACTCAAACCTCTCTTGACAGTATTGGCACGCAGAGACATTAAATATTGGTGGCTCTTTCCATTCCAGCTCAAGTTTATTTACAAAAGCAAGGCCTACACCTTTGCGACATTTGCAGAAGGGGAACAAATTCTAAGGCATCTGGGCCTCATCCAATTGGACCCTCCGCAAAGCTCCACTTCTCACAACCCAGCAACAGCACAACGCCAGCTGCCATCCAGCCCACTGAATCCGGTCTGGGAAAAATCCAAATCAAAGAAGCCAAAGGAAACAAACCCCACCTGAAGTCTGTGGGGGCTCCGGCAGGACTTTTATTTTTCCCTCTGCAAAGGGGGCCATACCCCAGTATCTTTGGACTTTTTTTCCGGTCTTAGGCCTTTGCTCTCCTACTGTCTGACCGGATTGGGACCTCGTCCCTGCTCCTAATCTAAAGGTGGCTCTGGTCCGTCGCCTTGGTTGCAAATTGTTGCTGTTCAATGTGTTTTTTGTGTTTTTTTTACCTTGTTATTGTTTGCTCCTCCACAGATTTCTGCAGTTCTGGCTTCCATGGACTAACTGAGGGCTAGTGGCCTACCCCCCCATTCTTGGAGCCTCTCTACCTGCGACAGTGCCCTCCTTATAAGCCTCGTTGAAGTGACCTACTCTTCCTTCCTCAAACTTCCTGCATATGTTCACCCAGTAGGGTGCCCAGACAACTAGTACCATAGACTTCTTCATGAACTCCTTGATCTAGTAGGGCTCTTTTAATGTCTGCTTCCTACCCCCAGCCCCCCTCTAAACACCCTCCCCTTCCTCCCTACTTACTTCAGGCTTCTACAATATCAATAGAGGTTTAGACTTATTTGGTTTCTTCTCAGCTCTTCCTAAAAAGGGCTCCTTTTGTCATTTCAGTCTCTGGGTGCCTCACTGCAGGAGTGGCACTCATGCCCCTCCCCCCACCGTGAGGACATGGTGTTTTTCCTCCCTCACGTTGGGCAGGTCCCCCCCCGAGGTTGGGACACAGGTTATACACCTAGGGAGGTTGGAAGGTTCAGCCTCCCACCCAGGGGGATTTCCTCTGTGTATCCCCATTTTTTCCTTTTCTTCTCTTCTCTCTTGTGTTTCCACTATCCTTGCTTCTTTTTCCTCCGTTAATGCTCTCTTTTTTCAGTGGCCGACTTGTGGGGATCTTATGGCAGCAACAATAGATTTCAGGTGCAGGAGACGGAGCCCATCAGCTGTTTCCCCAACCTGGTACTCCGAAGGGTAAGTGCTGTTGTGGATGTTGCTTTTTCTACCCTCGGGCTCCATGGCTGACCCACACCACACCCCACCAAATCTGAGGGTGGTCTCGCACAACGTCCAAGGCCTGAATTCTCCGGTTAAGAGGAGAAAGATCTTGCAGCATCTCCACTCCTTGAAAACAGATGTGGTGTTGCTGCAAGAGACCCATTTTCCCCAGGGCTTTCACCCATCATTCCTCCACCCTAAATGTCCTACTTTCTTTTTAGCTAATGAGGAAAACAAAACCAAAGGAGTGGCCATCCTAATTGCTAAGCATTGTGACTTCTCTTTGCTGTCTGAGCACAGGGAACCGGGTAGGAGGTTTCTACTGATAAAGGGCAAGATCAATAACCAAATATACTCGTTTGTCTCTTACTATGCCCTGAACAGGGAGTAAGCACCTTTTTTTCGCACAATTCTGGATTCGCTGTCCCCCCTATTAGAGGGGGCCATGATTCTAGGCGGCGATTCCAACATCACATTTGACCAGGATATTGACAAATCTCGCTCTCCAGGGCGGAATTCGGTTAGGCCTTCCAGGCAGAGCCTGGTAGACATTTTGAGGGAGATTAACCCTATGATGCGGGACTACACCCGCTATTCTATCCCCCACAACTCCTTTGCAATGATTGACCATATGTTTATCCCCTCATCCTTAATTCCTCTAGTAGCCAAATCTTATATCCGGGATTCTGCCTGGTCAGATCACTCCACGGTCTTCCTCACCTTGAACCAATGTTCTGGGTCTAAGAAGGGCTTCTAGTGAAGACTTAACGAGTCCATTCTTAGCAACCCAGTCTATGTGACCCTAATTGAAAATTCAATCAAAGACTATTTCAAGATCAACGATACACCCAAAATCTCACCAGTCACCCTCTGGGTGGCTCATAAAGCTACAATAAGGAGCAAGCTGATCCAAATAGCTGCTCAAATTAATAAAGCCAGATGTACTGACATAGAAAAACTGGAGAAAGAATTTAGTATTCTCTCTCTGAAAAACACAAAACCAACCCTAGCCCCTCCTCTCTTGCGAATCTCGATAAAGCCCGGGTAGCGCTCAACCTAGCGCTCACCTCCAGGGCAGAAAAATGGCTGTGATGGAACAAGGCTAAACATTACCATCAAGGTGATAGAATGGGATCCAGACTCACCCATAGACTAGCTCCCCGATTTAAATCCCATGCGCTTCACAAAATAAGAATAAGCGGGGGCTCCCTGTCCCAAAATCCACAGCTCATTATGGGAGAATTCCACGTCTTCTACCAGAAGCTCTATAGCGACGCCCCAGCCCTTAAACAGCAGGAGTTGGACCAAATCCTAGATAAAATAAACATCCCCAAATTAAAACCCCATCATCGCCAGGTTATGGATTCTCCAATCACGCCTGAAGAAATAGGCACGGTTATCAAGAACCTAAAATCTCACTCGGCCCCAGGCACAGACTGCTTTTCTATCCCGTACTATAAATCGTTCACACATGTCCTCGCACCGTACCTAGCCAGGTTCTTCAATGCTCTCAGACAGGGGGCCTCCTCAGAGAAATCCCTTAATGCTGCCTTCATATCTGTCCTACCCAAACCGGGTAAGGGCCTCAGTGCAGTAAGTAACTTCAGGCCCATTTCATTGATAAATAACGACCTAAATATCCAGACTAAATTGCTAGCAGACTGCCTTTCCACCTTTATCGGGCTTTATATCCATAAAGATCAAGCAGGCTTTATACCTGGGAGACAGGGCCCAGATCAAATACGTAGAGCAATTGACATTATCTCTCTAGTTAACGTGAACTGGGAGGGAGGGCACCCACAAGAAGGATTCTTACTCTCCCTTGATTTACAGAAAGCATTTGATGAGGTCCAATGGCAATATATATTTGACACTATTAGTAGATGGAAGTGGTAGTAGGAATCAGGAGGGGCACTAGGCAGGGTTGTCCACTCTCCCCCATCATTTTTGCAATTGCAATTGAAACTTTAAAGGTGGCCATCAGGGAGAATCCAGATATTCATAGAATACGTTGTGGCTCAACCTCCCACAAATGCGCCCTTTTTGCTGATGACATACTGTTATTTCTTTCATCCCCCTTGCTCTCCCTCCCGAGTGTCTGCCAGCTCCTGGACGAATTTAGCAGAATATCTGGACTTAAAGTTAACTATGAAAAATCCCAGGCTCTGAACATAAATATCCCACACGCTGTCCTATCCAGACTCTCTGACAGTTTTTGTTTCTCCTGGAATAAAACGCACCTACCGTACCTATGCGTCACTCTGACCCCAAAATTTGACCTGCTCTATGGAGCTAACTTTCCCCCCCGTTCCATAAACTCGAAAAAGACCTACAAAAATGGGCCTCCCTAAACCTGTCTTTGATAGGCAAGATCAACGTGGTTAAAATGATGCTCTTACCATGGATATTATACCTCTTCAGGTCCCTCCATATCCCCATAGTGAAATCCCATTTATCTCGATTTCAAGCTGAAATTATAAAATTTGTTTGGGGAAGAAGGGTCACCGGCTCCCTAAGTCTACCCTATGCAGGCACAGGGACGGGGGGGGCTAGGGCTCCCCAATCTGGAGTGGTATCTCCGGGCAGCCCAAATCTCCCAACTCCCGGTAGTCTATTTCAAGGGGGATCACCCAGATTGGATCAGCATAGAAAGACAAGCTGTACCCAGGCACACATTCAATTTCCTTCTCTGGAGTAATCCCAAAGAGAGACCTCCAATACTCTCCCCTACTCTTTCAAACTCTTTTGTCATTTGGTACAAGTTGCGAGACCACCCTCATATAGCGTCCAAGATCAGACCTTTGAGACATCTCTTTCATAACCCAGAATTTCCTCCCGGCCTGGACATCAAGGCCTTCAGGTGGTGGTTAAACAAAGGGCTTTTCAGAATTGGTCAATTCCTAAGACCTTTAGGCCCACTTAAAAAAAGCCTTTTGCATTAGCAAGCTTGATATGCCATTTTCTGAATACTTTCACTTCACTCAAATTCACAATTTTCTACACAAACTTTCTTTCTCTCTCCGAGAGGATACTAGCATTACAGGCTGCGAACACTGGTGTGGTCAGGCCATGGAGAGGAGGGGGGGGGGGATTTCGATAGTCTACCGGGCACTCTCCGAACCCCAAGTAAAATCCAGCTACAGTCCTGCTCACCATTATTGGCACCCCTTCATGTTTTGCATAACTGAGTGAATGTCTTCAGAAATAAATGGAAATGTACCAAATTTATATCAGCAGGATCTTTTAATTGGAGGTCCAAAGTAATTTAACAAAGACAATTGTTATTTCAACATAGATATTGTAATTATAAAGAAAAAACAGAAAACCAGCATGCGCACTAATATTGGCACCCCTCCTTAATATTTGGTTGCACACCCTTTGGCAGCGATGACAGCCTCCAAACGTTTCTTATATCCATCGATAAGCTTCTTGCACTTCTCGGGTGGCATTTTCTCCCACACTTCCTTTGCAATATGCTCAAGCTCTTGAACATTTGCAGGGTTCCTTTCTCCAATGGCAGTTTTCAGCTCCCCCCAAAGATTTTCAATTGGATTGAGATCAGGACTCATTGCTGGCCATTTTAAAACAGTAAATTTTTTCCCTTTCAACCATTCCTGCGTGCTTTTGGAGGTGTGCTTTGGGTCTTTATCTTGCTGGAGGACCCATGATCTTCGCCTCAAACCAAGTTTCCTTACACTGGGCAAGACATTTCGCTCTAGAATTGCTTGATAATCTCCTGATTTCATGATGCCTTTGATACGGTC
>BLSH010158757.1:59303-77559 GCA_018402905.1 Glandirana rugosa | reverse complement strand
CCACGTGGCTGAAACAGGGTTTTCCCACACACTTTCAAGATGATTTTAGAACACTAATATGGCTCCACGCGGCTGAAACAGGGTTTTCCCACACACTTTCAAGATGATTTTGGAACACTAATATGGCCCCATGCGGCTAAAACAGGGTTTTCCCACACACTTTCAAGATGATTTTAGAACACTAATATGGCTCTATGCCCATGCAATAGGCTTTTCCCACACACTTTGAAGATGATTTTAGAACAATAATCTTTCCCTTAAAGCAACAGCTGGAACCTTTCCCTGTACAACTTGATGATGATTTCAGAACACTAATCTTTCCCTTAAAGCAACAGCTGGAACCTTTCCCTGTACAACTTGGAGATGTTTTTGGAGATGATTTTAGAACAATAATCTTTCCCTTAACCACTTCAGCCCTGGAAGGATTTCACACTTTAGGACCAGAGCACTTTTTGCGATTCGGCACTGCGTCGCTTTAACTGACAATTGCGTGGTCGTGAGGCGTTGTACCCAAACGAAATGTGGGTCCTTTTTTTCCCACAAATAGAGCTTTCTTTTGGTGGTATTTGATCATCGCTGCGTCATTTCTGATCGCCGCTATAAACAAAAGAAGAGCGACAATTTTGCAAAAAAAATTACAAATTTCTTACTTTTTGCTAAAATACAAATAAAAAAAAAATACAAAAAAACATTTTTTTTCATTGGTTTTGGCCGATTTATATTCTTCCTCATATTTGTGATAAAAAAAATTGCAATTGGCGTTTATTGATTGGTTTGCGCAAAAGTGGCCGCGTTTATGCATGATGAGAATTCATTTCTGGGGTTTTTATTTTTTTAAATTTTTTACTAGTAATGTCAGTGATCTGCGATTTTTAGCGGTACTGCGATATTGCTGCGGATATGTCGGACCATTTTGACACTTTTTTGGGACCATTGGCATTTATACAGCGATCAGTGCTATAAAAATGCATTGATTACTGTGTAAATGCCATTGGCAGTGAAGGGGTTAACCTGCAGGGGGGCGCTCTAAGGGTTAACTGTGTTCCCTGGGCGTGTACTAACTGTGTGTGGGCTGCCCTAGCAGGGGAAGGGAAGTGATCACAGCTTCCATGTAGAGGAAGGCTGTGATCACAGCCCTTCCCCCTCTCACAGAACGGAGCTCCGTGTTTACTTACACGGACCTCCGTTCTATCAGTGCGGGGGCAAACGCGGGTAGCCGGCGGCGATCGAGTCCGCCGCACCGGCTCCCTGCCCCCCCCAACAAAGTGAGCGTGCGTGATCTCACAGCCGCCGTCGTATGACGCCGGTTTGCGATATCGAGCCACTTTGTCGCCGTCAACCTGCGGTTGACGGTCGGCAAGTGGTTAAAGCAACAGCTGGAACTTTTCCCTGTACAACTTGGAGATGATTTTAGAACAATGATCTTTCCCTTAAAGCAACAGCTGAAACCTTTCCCTGTACAACTTGATGATGATTTTAGAAGAATAATATTTCCCTTAAAGCAACAGACTCTACCTAGTCCAGTCAGATCCTTCTGTGCAGCAGGATGGGGTGTGCAATCTGTCCCTCAAAGCAGCAGTACTAGTATCTCTCCCTATTCCACAATCAGATTGTTCAGTAATGCAGGATGAGATGTTCTGCAATCTGTCCCTCACAGAGCCAGCAGCATCATCTCCCTAAACTATCCTGAGAGCATATGACATGCAGCACGGTGACTCCAGCCCCATATAGAGGCTGGGTCACATGGTGCACTGGCCAATCACAGCCATGCCATTAGTAGGCATGGCTGTGATGGCTTCTAGGGAAAACCAGTGAAACACTTGTTGATTGGCTGCTCTTGGCAGTTTTTCAACACATATAATAAAATACCAGAACCCCGGACCCAAACCCGGGTCCGGGTCCCAGACACCCAAAAGTTTGCTACGGACCCAAACTTTACAGTTTGCGTTCGCTCAACTCTACTCTTAACCTGATGTGTGGAGGAGTTTTCCTCAGGGACTTTGTATTGGCTCTCCCCTCTCTTCATGCTTCACTCTTCTTTCTTCTCTCTTCACTGTGTTCTCCTTTTCTTTCCCTTTGTCTGTCTAATATACCTAATTTACATGACTATGTAGTTTGTCGCTACAAGACATAATACATATAAGATGCCTTATATGTAGACCTCTTGGATGCCCGGAATATAAAACACGGGCGGGTGAACTAGCTTCTACAGTGTTCCTGACTTTGACAATGGGGGGATTACACCCTCAAGGCTTTTAGAGTGGCTAGTAGGCTCATCCCCGGAGATTCGGTTGCAGATGGGGTCCTCCTCCCATCACAGCTTGCGCCCATTTGGGGTGCTGTGCTGTGGACACCTGTTAGATCTCTGATGTCGGGGATCTTACATCTGATCTATGTCCTTAAACTAACATGTTCTGAGGTTTTAGTATCCAAGGTGTTTCTTTTGCATGTTGCATAAATGACTTAGGATTATACCATTACAGCACCTGAAAGTTTCTAACAAAATTACTCCTCCCACTGGAACGGTTTACATACGAAAGATAACCTTGTTTTACTGTCTGCTCAATCAACAAACTATTCCATCCCTTGAATTGTTATGTCTATGACGATGATTGACATGTGTTTGTATTTTTGTAATTTGATAATAAAAATATTTGAAAGTAAGAAAATTGTATAATGCGTGGCCAGCATTAATTTGAATCATCACAAAATCCCACTCTGGTGCAACAGGAGCTTTTCCCTAATTTCACAAATAGAAAACCTAAACAAAGGAAAATGTTATATAATCTCATAAAAGCCCACTCAGTCTAAAAAAATTACACCCATGCATATTGGCAGTGAGTTAAAATTGGTAATACAGCAACTTTATGTGCCAATTAGCACTCCATTTTCTATGGCTAAATAAAACATGTTCATGCAATGCTGAGTAGTTCATTTCTTTATCAGGGTAGCCTGATAATGATTAGGATATATAGTATTTATTTGGTTAACAATATAAGCAGTTTGTCAGGAGACTAGCTGGAGTAGAGTTGCCCCTAGGCCTGGCACAGTGGGCATTTTCCAATAAGGCCGCACCTGCACAAATGTGCGCACAAGTATTGCGAACGCACATCTACCATGGCGAACATGTGTGAGTGCCGGCACATACAATATATATTAGGTCTTGGCACCCTGTGGCCTTGCTGACTAGGGACATCTGGCATTCACCCGTTCATCGAATGTAGAACATTATGGGCTGCTTGCGGTGAGTTCGCTCACCGCGGAGTGCCCCATAATGTATTGAGATGATGTCACGCACAGCTTCTCCCCGATGGGAGGGCTGCCGCCATCTGATCTCTTTTCGCTCTGACAGTTTATTTAAGTGCAAGAGTGGGGCCACCCAGTGACGTAGGTGGGTGACCGCGCCCCCTTCTGATATCATGTGATGTCAGAGGGGGACGGGGTCACTCAGTTATGTCACTGGGTGGCCCGGCCCTTGACTATAAATAAACTGTCAAAGCAAAGAGAGCTCAGTCGGTGGGAGCCCTCCCATGGAGGAGGAGCTGTTGCAGTTTTTTTTTTGGGGTCAGTCACATGCTGTGTTTGACAATGGATTACAACGGGGGACCTTTTTTTTTTTTAATAAAGGAATTGTCCCTTATTGTCTCGTGTGTTTTTTTCTTTTTTGACACTTCATTGGTGAATTAGTAGGGGTACAATGTACCGTTATTCATTCACATTGGGGGGGGCGGGATCTGGGGGCCCCCTTATTAAAGGGGGGCTTGCAGATTCCGATAAGCCCCCCACCCGCAGACCCCCACAACCACCAGTAAGCATTGTGAGGTTGAGGCTCTTGTCCCCATCAATATTGGGACAAGGTGATTTGGGGAGGGGGGAGGGGGGAAGGCGTTCGTCCATCACCCCCCCGTATCCTGGCCAACCAGGTTGCATGCTTGGGTAAGGGTGGGTTTGGGGGGACTACAATAAGTTTTTTTAATTTTGGGGTGGAGTTCCCCTTAGCCTCGAAGAGCTTGGTATGGACTGGGGGAGGACCCTACGCAAATTTTTATGTGTATTGCCAGCAGCCGGCAATATATTACAGCCACAAACGATTTTGAATGACAATTTTTCCTTTACAAATGTCATTTTGCTCTGAAACTGTTCTAAATATCACACAAATTTGCCCCTTTACAGGCATACTAAGGGGATACCCCAGCATGATATTTAAAGGAATATTTAATTTTTATTGTTTCCCTTTTAGCATTATCAAAATCACTGCTCCTGAAAAAACTATTGATTTAAAAACTTTTTTTTTGCATTGATACATGTCCCCTAGGGCAGGACCCAGGTCCCCATACCATTTTTATGGCAATAACTTGCATATAAGCCTTTAAAATGAGCACTTTTCAATTTTCATGTTCAAGGCCCATAGACTTTAATAGGATTCGAAGATGATCATCCATTTACATCAGTTTACATCTGCATCTGTCAATATCCGTTTTTGAAGAGGATCAAAGTCCTATTTTTGTTCTGTTAAAAAACAGGTGTAAAAAAAAACGATGAGAAACTGATGTAAAATGGATGAAAAAAAGATGACAAACTGATGTAAACTTCATCCATTTTTCTTTGAAAAACACGTGAATGAACTGATGAAATGAATGATCCACATGTGTGAAAAGGGGTTAAGGCTGGTTGTGAGTGGATTAAAGATTAAAGATTAAAGAGAAAAATATTTGCTATATTATCGATAATATATACCGTAGAAAGGTCAATTTTGCCTTAACAGTACCCTGAAAATTCTACCTTTTGCACTCAGTTCAAAAGGTAGAATTTTTGTTAAAAAAAAAAAAGAGTATGAGTAGCTATGCATAGCCATGCTGTGATGAGGAACATATGCCAATGCAAGCATTAAAAAATATATACATATATTGTACTTATTTTGCATGCTACCTTTACCACTGACAATAGCTTACATTAAATCCCTCCAATCTATCCTCCACCACTACGTCTGGCATGGGAAAAAACGTAAATGCAACCATCCATGAATAACAAAACACAGACAGGCAGGAGGTACTGGACACATTAACATCTGAGACTATTACCTGGCCTCCATTCTTTCACAAATGAAAGACTGGATGCCACTTAGATCGACCACACTATGGGGGGGACATTGAAAATGTAATGACTCCAGGTTATAATCTTAGAGGTTGACTAGGCCGTGACAGTGGCAGTGTAGGTGGAAGTGGCGGTGGTGGAGGAGTAGGAGGAGGTAGCCAATACTGTTTTTTTTGTATAAATGGGGTAGCCCCCAAAGTATTGAGGCATATTCAAAAAAACAAGTATACGAATGGCTGTGTGAGTCCAGTCTAAATGTCTATTCTGCACAAGGTACAGACAAGTCTTGTGGGATCCATGCCTGGTTCATTTTAATATGAACGTTAGCTTCTTCACGTTGGCTGTGGACAGGCGGCTGCGCTTGTCTGTGATAATGCCCCCTGCCGTGCTAAACACACGTTCAGACAATACACTGGCTGCAGGGCAGGCCAGCACCTCCAAGGCATAAACTGGCTGCAAGCTCAGGCCATGTGGCCAATTTGGAGACCCAGAACTTGAATGGGGCAGACCCATCAGTCAGTAGGCGTGTGCACACATACGCTTCCACCATGTTGCAGAAATGCTGCCTCCTGCTAAGACGTTGTCTATCGGCTGGTGGTGCTGTTTGTGGTGGCGGGCTGCTGACAAAGCTTTGCCACATTTCGGCCATTCTGACCCTGCCTTCTGAGGTGCTGGCGGTGGCACAGCTGCGTTGGCGGCCTCTTCCTCCTCCTCCTCTGCCATCGCCTTGCGCTTCCACTGAGCCCCCGGTGTCATTTGGGAATGCCCTCAGCAGCGCCTCTACCAGCGTGCACTTGTAGTCGCGCATGTTCCTCTCAAGCTCCAGTGAGGGAATTAAGCATGGCACGTTGTCCTTGTAATGGGGATCCAGCAGGGTGGCCACCCAGTAATCAGCACAAGCTACAATGTGGGAAACTCGGCTGTCGTTGCGCAGACACTGCAGCATTTAGTCGGCCATGTGTGCCAGGCTTCCCAGAAGCAAAGACAAGCTGTCCTCTGTGGGAGGTATATCATCTGTGTCCTCCGTATCCCCCCAGCCACGCTCCAGTGATGCCCACGAGCTGCGTTGGGTGCCACCCTGCTGCGGTTCCTCCTCCTCATGATCTTCCTCATCCTCCACAACTGTGCCCTGGCTTGAATATTGGTGCAGGAACCCACCCTCCGAGCCACTTGCGAATGACTGGCCTAATAACCGTGGAAATTACCCCTCTTCCTCCTCCTCCTCCTCATCCTCCTGAGCCACATCCTCTTCCATCATGGCCCACAGTGTTTTTTCAAGGAGATATAGAAGTGGGATAGTAACGCTGAGAACAGCGTCATCGGCACTAGCCATGTTGGTGGAGTACTCAAAACACCGCAATACGCTACACAGGTCTCGCATGGAGGCCCACTCGTTGGTGGTGAAGTGGTGCTGTTCCGCATAGCGACTGACCCGTGCGTGCTGCAGCTGAAACTCCACTATTGCCTGCTGCTGCTCGCACAGTCTCTCCAGCATGTGCAAGGTGGAGTTCCACCTTGTGGGCACGTCGCATATGAGGCGGTGAGGCGGAAGGCCGAAGTTCCGCTGCAGCGCAGACAGGCAAGCAGCAGCAGGGTGAGAACGCCGAAAGTGCGCACACTTTCTGCAGCAGCTGACATATCCGGGTCGTTTTTAGAAAATTCTGTACCACCAAATTCAGCACATGCGCCAGGCAAGGGATGTGCATCAAACGGGCTGGGCCCAGAGCCGCTACGAGATTTCGCCCATTGTCGCTCACCACCAGGCCGGGCTTGAGGCTCAGTGGCAACAACCACTCATTGTTCTGTTGTTCAATGCCCGTCCACAGCTGCTGCGCAGTGTGGGGTTTATCCCCCAAACATATCAGTTTTAAAACAGCCTGCTGTCGTTTTCCCCTGGATGTGCTGATGTTGGTGGTGAAGGTGTTATGCTGAGCGGATGAGGAGGTGGTCGAGGAGGAGGAAACGCAGTAGGAGGAGGAGGCAACAGGAGGCAAAGAGAAATGCCCTGCAATCCTCGTGGTGGAAGGACATGCGCCAAATGGCTAGCCGGCTCAGGCCAACCTGCCACTATATTTGCCCAGTGTGCAGTTAGTGAGATATAGCGTCCCTGCCCGTGCTTACTGGTCCAGGTATCAGTGATTATGTGGACCTTGCCACAGCTGGCTTTGCGCAGTGCACACTTGATCTTGTCCCCGACTTGTTTGTGCAGGGAAGGGATGGCTCACCTGGAAAAGTAGTGGTGGCTGGGAACCACGTACTGTGGGACAGCCACCGCCATCGGGTTTTTGAAACTGTCCGTGTCCACCAAACGGAATGAGAGCATTTCAAAGGCCAGGAATTTTGAAATGCTGGCATTCAAGGCCAGGTATTGCGGGTGGATAGGGGGGTACTTCCTCTTTCTCTCCCGTGTTTTGGAGATGGAGAGCTATAAGCTTCCATGGGACCATAGTGTGGAAATGCTTGGGGACGGTGGCGGACATGGTGTCGTTGCTGTCATATCATCTGTTTGCTGGGTGGCAGGTGACATTATCACGGTAGAGGTGGAGGAAGAGGCCAAGGCAGCAGCAGAAGAGGAAGCAGGAGGAGGCCGAGACCTTTCTTGGATTTTGAGGTAATTATTCCAATGCAGCTTGTGCCTTGAATTTAGATGCCTGATCATGCAGGTTGTGGTCAGGTTTAGAACATGTATGCCCCGGCTCAGGCTATCATTGCACAGCTTGCAAACCACTCGTGTCTTGTCGTCAGCACATTATCTGAAGAACTGCCACGCAAGGGAATGCCTTTGAGCTGCCTTTGGTGTGCTAGGTCCCTGGGTGTGGTGGGTAGTAGCAGGCATACTATCTAGGGAATGCTCGCTCCGCTTTTGCAACCTGCTTCCTCTTTTGCTGTGGGAAAAGAAAAAGGTGAAACGGCACTCCACGAACAATGATAAGCTTGCTGTTTATTGGTCAGGCAAATACAGGTAAGATGTAGACGCGTTTCACTCGTACAATACGAGCTTAATCTTTACAAAGACATAGTGCTGATGCCCCTCTTATTATAGGGGAATTCATTAGACAAAACACACCCACCCAGGTGAAAGACATCCCACACTCAGTGTATTGATTGCATTTAAAAAACACCTGGTATTTTGCTGTGCTGGTGCCTCTGTGCAACCACCACCTCTTCCTCCAAACTGCACATGTCCCTCGCATGATCCTCAGTCCATGTGGGGTCTAGGACCTCATCATCCTCCTCCCCATCATCTTCCACCCACCCTTCACCACTGCCCTCCTTGTCAGTCTGCACACTGACGAAAGCTGCCGCAGTTGGCACCTGTGTTTCGTCATCATCTAAGACGTGCTGCGATGGTGTTTCCATGTCCTCATCCTGCAACAGAAGTGGTTGGGCATCAATGCACTCAATGTCTTCCACTTCTGGGGCAGCGCTATGTGGATGGCCCACGGAAAGCACAACCGGAGAGTCATCAAAAAGCATAAGAGTCTCTTGCATGACTTGGGGCTCAGACTGCTTGGCTAATTTACAAGGGGCTGAGGTGAAAGACAGATGGCCATGGGGTTCAGGTGCCAACTCTGAGCTTCAAGGGACCGGGAGGGAGACAATGTGAAGGAACTGGAGGCATTGTCAGCCACCCAATCTACTATTGCCTGTACTTGTTCTGGCCTCACCAATCGTTGAGCGGCATTCGGGCCTACCATATACCGGTGAAGGTTCTGTTGGCTACCTGAGGAAGGTGTTTCACGTGTGCGTGTAGCTGGCACACATCGACCATGTCCTCTCCTTCCAACAGGAGCTTCACCAACACAACCAACACCAGCAGCACCAGCATCACCAGCAGCACCATGACCACGTCCCATATTTGATGCTCTCCTCATTGTGCCCGCAAATGTACTATGTAGCCAATAATCTGTCTCTTACAGCAACAGCTGGAACCTCTCCCTTTAGAACTAGGAGATGATTTTTGAACAATAATCTGTCACTTACAGCAACAGCTGGAACCTGGTCCTATAGGAGTAGGCAATGATTTTTGAACAATAATCTGTCCCTTACAGCAACAGCTGGAACCTGGCCCTATATGAGTAGGCAATGATGTTTGAAAAATAATCTGTCACTTACAGCAACAGCTGGAACCTCTCTCTTTAGAACTAGGAGATGATTTTTGAACAATAATCTGTCACTTACAGCAACAGCTGGAACCTGGCCCTATATGAGTAGGCAATGATGTTTGAAAATAATCTGTCACTTAGAGCAACAGCTGAAACCTGGCCCTATATGAGCAGGCAATGATGTTTGAAAAATAATCTGTCACTTACAGCAACAGCTGGAACCTCTCCCTTTAGAACTAGGAGATGATTTTTGAACAATAATCTGTCCCTTACAGCAACGGCTGGAACCTGGCCCTATATGAGTAGGCAATGATGTTTGAAAAATAATCTGTCACTTACAGCAAAAAGCTGGAACCTCTTCCTTTAGAACTAGGAGATGATTTTTGAACAATAATCTGTCACTTACAGTAACAGCTGGAACCTGGACCTATAGGAGTAGGCAATGATTTTTGAACAATAATCTGTCCCTTACAGCAACAGCTGGAACCTGGCCCTATATGAGTAGGCAATGATATTTGAAAAACAATCTGTCACTTACAGCAACACCTGGAACCTCTCCCTTTAGAACTAGGAGATGATTTTTGAACAATAATCTGTCACTTACAGCAACAGCTGGAAACTGGCCCTATAAGAGTAGGCAATGATTTTTGAACAATAATCTGTCCCTTACAGCAACAGCTGGAACCTGGCCCTATATGAGCAGGCAATGATGTTTGAAAAAGAATCTGTCACTTACAGCAACAGCTGGAACCTCTCCCTTTAGAACTAGGAGATGATTTTTGAACAATAATCTGTCCCTTACAGCAACGGCTGGGACCTGGCCCTATGTGAGTAGACAATGATGTTTGAAAAATAATCTGTCACTTACAGCAACAGCTGGAACCTCTTCCTTTAGAACTATGAGATGATTTTTGAACAATAATCTGTCACTTACAGAAACAGCTGGAACCTGGCCCTATAGCAGTAGGCAATGAGTTTTGAACAATAATCTGTCCCTTACAGCAAGAGCTGGAACCTGGCCCTATATGAGTAGGCAATGATATTTGAAAAATAATCTGTCACTTACAGCAACAGCTGGAACCTCTCCCTTTAGAACTAGGAGATGATTTTTGAACAATAATCTGTCACTTACAGCAACAGCTGGAAACTGGCCCTATAAGAGTAGGCATCGATTTTTGAACAATAATCTGTCCCTTACAGCAACAGCTGGAACCTGGCCCTGTATGAGTAGGCAATGATGTTTGAAAAAGAATCTGTCACTTACAGCAACAGCTGGAACATCTCCCTTTAGAACTAGGAGATGATTTTTGAACAATAATCTGTCACTTTCAGCAACAGCTGGAACCTGGCCCTATAGCAGTAGGCAATGATTTTTGAACAATAATCTGTCCCTTACAGCAACAGCTGGAACCTGGCCCTATAGGAGTAGGTGATGATTTTTGAACAATAATCTGTCCCTCTAAGCAACAGCTGGAACCTGGCCCTATAGGAGTAAGTGATGATTTTTGAACAATAATCTGTCCCTTACAGCAACAGCTGGAGCCTGGCCCTATAGGAGTAAGCAATGATTTTTGAACAATAATCTGTCCCTCTAAGCAATAGCTAGAACCTGGTTCTATAGGAGTAAGCGATGCTTTTTGAAAAATAATCTGTCCCTTACAGCAACAGCTGGAACCTGGCCCTATAGGAGTAAGCAATGATTTTTGAACAATAATCTGTCCCTTACAGCAACAGCTGGAACCTGGCCCTATAGGAGTAAGCAATGATTTTTGAGCAATAATCTGTCCCTCTAAGCAACAGCTGTAAGCTGGCTCTATAGGAGTAAGCAATGATTTTTGAACAATAATCTTTCCATCTAAGCAAAAGCTGGAACCTGACCCTATAGAACTAGGAGATGGTTTTAGAACAATATAATCTGTCTCTCTAAGCAGAAGCCTTTACCTAGTGCAGTCAGATCATTCTGTAATGCAGTCTGCAATCTGCAATTTGCCACTCAAAGCAGCAGTATGAAAAATCTCTAATTAGGTCAGAATCAGATCGTTGTGTAATTCAGGGTGAGAACTGCAATCTGTTCCTCAGAGCAGCAGTAGTAGTAATCTCTAATTAGTCCAGAATCAGATCGTCCTATAATCTAGGATGAGATGTTGAAATATCTGCAATCTGTCCCTCACAAAAACGCTGGCAGCTTCCTCTCCCTACACTAGTCAGAGTCTCAGAGAGCATGTGACATGCAGCACTGTGACTCCAGCTTATAAAGAGGCTGGTTCACATGATGCACTGGCCATTCACAGCCATGCCAATAGTAGGCATGGCTGTGATGGCTTCTAAGGGCAAACCAGTGAAACGCTTGTTGATTGGCTGCCCTGCAGCTATTCAACATGCGTGATTCAACTACCAGAACCCGAACCCAAACGTTTTTTGAAACGTCCGGGTTTCTGGTCCGGGTCCCGGAGACCCCAAAGTTCGGTACGGACCCGAACTTTACAGTTCTGGTTCGCTCAACACTAATCATGAAACCTTGTCAGTTGCCCAACAGAAGGACATTAACCACTTCAATACCGGGCACTTAGAACACTTCCTGCCCAGACCAATTTTCAGCTTTCAGTGCTGTTGCGATTCGAATGAGAATTGCGTGGTCGTGCGACGCTGTACCCAAACAAAATTTTTATCATTTTTTCCCAAGCTTTCTTTTGGTGGTATTTGATCGCCTCTGCGTCATTTCTGATCACCGCTATAAACAAAAAAAGACCAAAAATTTTGAAAAAAACAAAAACATTTTCTTTGTTTCTGTCACAAAAATTTGTATAAAGTACATTTTCTCCTTCACTGACGGGCACTGATGTGGCTACACTGATGGGCACTGATGAGGCTACACTGACGGGCACTGATGAGGCAGTACAGATTGGCACTGATGAGGTGGCACTGATAAGGTTGCATTGATGATGGGGTACATATACAGCACTAATGGGTGGCACTGACAAGCAACACTGACGGGCACTGGTACGTGGCACTGATATGCAGCACTGATGGACACTCATAGGCGGCAGTGATAAGTGGCACTGGGCACTGATGGGCACTGGTAGGTGGCACTTTTAGGTGGCACAGGTGGGCACATTTAGGTGGCACAGGTGGGCACATTTAGATGGCACAGGTGGGCACTGATAGGTGTCACAGGTGGGCACAGGTGGGCAGTTATAGGTGGCAGTGGTGGGCACAGATGCAACAAGCACTGTTAGGGATGGCACTGGCAGGCATCATACATGGGCACAGTGCCATCCCTACAGTGCACAATAATGCCCTTACCTGGTGGTCTAGTGGGGGCTCCCTGGTGGTCCTGGGCGGCCTCTGATTTAATTCCCTGGTGGTCCTGGGCGGCCTGGGTGTGCTGTCTGGTGGGGGGGGCTCCCTGGGGTCCTGATCCGGCTCCCTGGTGGTCCAGTGGGGTGATCCTGAGGGTGGCTGTGCTAATAAATGTTCAGCGCAGCCCCCCCTGTCAGGAGAGCAGCCGATCGGCTCTCCGCTGCTCAGGTCTGCAGACCTGAGCAGAGGAAAAGCCAATCAACGGCTCTTCCTATTTACACTGTGATCAGCCATGATTGGTCACGGCTGATCACATGGTAAAAGGCTTCGGATCGAAGCCTTTTACCGCAGTCGGTAATGTGGTGGGTCAGCCTGACCCACGGCACCACCGATCACCGCGATGCGCACCCCCGGGGGCGCGCGATCGCGGATTATCCTGAGGACGTCAATAGACGTCCAGTCAGGATAATGAACCCCCCGCCCGGACGTCATTTGTCAATGCGCCGGGCGGGAAGTGGTTAAAGAGTTTGTGAGTAAGAATAGAGACTTTTTCTCTCACCTACTCAGACTGACCACAATTATACAGCATGACATTATTACGGAAACAGGTGTCTGCGTAAATGTAAAGCCCTATAGAATACTCAAGGCTAGGCGCAAAGTAGTTGCAAATGAAGAACATGTTAGAGTTGGATATGATAGAGCAGTCCCACGGTGACTGGTCAAGTTTCATAGTGTTGGTCCCAAAGCCAGATGGCACTATAAGGTTTTTAAATGATTTCAGGAAGTTGAATAGTGTGTCCAAATTCGATGCGTACCCAATGCCTCGGTTCGACGAGCTTGTTGACAGATTGGGAAGTGCCAGGCACATAACTATGTTAGACCCGACTAAAGGTTATTGGCAGATACCCCTAACAGAGTCTGCAAAAGAGACTGCCTTTTCTACTCCTGAGGGATCATTCCAATATTAGCGGATGCCTTTTGGTTTGCATTGTGCTTCTGCCTCGTTCCAGAAAATGATGGACAAGACATTGAGACCACATCGCCAATACGCCGCCGCCTATTTGGACAATGTAGTCATCCACAGCCCAGATTGGGAACCTCATTTGCCCCGGGTGCAAGCAGTAGTAGATTCCCTGAGGAAAACAGGACTCACTGCCAACCCCAAAAAGTGTGCCATTGGAGAAGGTCAAATACCTTGACTACATTATTGGTCGAGGGCTGATTAAGCCTCAGATCAGTAAGATTGAGGCGGTTCAAAAATGGCCCCAACCTATGAACAAAAAGCAAGTTCATGCATTTCTGGTGATACAGGGTACTAGAGGCATTTTATGCTCAATTTTGCCACCATTGCAGCCCCACTGACAGACCAGACAAAGGGTAGAGTGTCGGTCTTGATTAAGTGGAATCCTAAGGCAGAAAGGGCATTTCAAATGTTGAAGCAAGCCCTTTGTTCACAACTGGTACTCGTGACCCCAGATTTCACAAAGGAGCTTGTCAAACAGACAGACACCTCTGATGTGGGACTGGGTGTGGTACTGTCCTAAATCAGAGATGGTGAGGAGCGCCCGGTTGTCTACCTGAGCAGGAAGCTTAACAAACATGAGAAAAAACTATGCCATTGTTGAGAAGGAATGTTTAGCTATCAAATGGGCCTTACAGGCCCTGAAATGTTACCCGTTGGGGAGACCATTCAAACTAGTCACTGACCATGCCCCTCTGAAATGGATGTGTAATAAGGAGAAAAACAGTCATGTGACAAGGTGGTTCCTTGCTCTGCAAGCATTCAAGTTCACAAAGGAACATAGAGCTGGGAAAATCCAGAATAATGCAGATGCCCTTTCACATGTCCATTGTCTGGTTAGGACAGTTGCTCAGCCGCAGGGGCTTGAGCAGAGGGGGGTATGTGGCATTATGAAAGGTGAGATGATTGATGGACGTTAAGTTTCACCTTACATGCGTTCATTCATGGGCAAAGTGAGGCTGCATTGATGGGCACAGTGAAGCTGCATTCATGGACACCATAAATCTGCATTTGATGGGCACAGTGAGGCTGCATTCATGGGCACAGTGAGGCTTCATTCATGGGCAGTGAGGCTGCATTCATGGGCACAGTGAGGCTGCATTCATGGGCAGTGAGGCTGTATTCATGGTCACAGTGAAGCTGCATTCATGGGAATATTGGGGCTGTATTGAAGGGCACCATGAGGCTGTATTGATGGGCACTGTAAAGTTGCATTTGATGGGCACAGTGAGGCTGCATTCATGGGCACAGTGAGGCTGCATTCATGGGAAATGAGGCTGTATTCATGGGCACAGTGAGGCTGCATTCATGGGCAGTGAGGCTGCATTCATGGTCACATTGAGGCTGCATTGATGGGCACAGTAAGGCTGCATTGATGGACACAGTGAGGCTGCATTGATGGGCACCATAAAGCTGCATTTGATAGGCACAGTGAGGCTGCATTGATAGGCACAGTGAGGCTGAATTGATGGGCACAGTGAGGCTGCATTGATGGGCACTGTAAAGTTGCATTTGGTGGATACATTGAGGCTGCATTTGATGGGCACAGTGAGGCTACATTTGATGGGCACTGGTGAGGCTGCATTGATCTCTTGTATCATGTCAGCAGTCTTTGACCATCTCATGTACCATGTCTGCAGTCTCTGATCATCTCTTGTACCATGCTTGCAGTCTCTTATCATCTTTAGTATGATGTCCTCAGTCTCTAACCATCTCCTGTGCTATGCCCACAGACTATGACACCTCCTGTATCGTGTCTGCAGCCTCTGAAATCTACTGTATCATGTCTTTTATCATTTCTGCAGTCTCCGAAGGGGAAGTCTGGTGAGCAGTTAAGAGTGGGAGTGCCGCCAGGATGGGGGTCATGGGAGGAGACAGACATGTGTGGAGTGTGGAGAGTAGACTATAGGATACAGCCAGAGCCTCCAAGCTGGAGCCATCTGACTGAGCCCTGCACGGTGCACCTGAGAGAAGGTCAGTGACAGGACCACCAGGCCAGTCTGAGGGGGAGTAACAGATGTAAGGGGGAGTATATATATATAAAGTCCTATGTGCCTTCATATCTGTCTTCTCTATATATAATAAACTCTTTAAATGTGCTTTAAAATGCATGGTTTTCCCTTTCATGAACAATAAAATAATAACGTTATGATGTTGGGCTGGTATAATAATGCTATGGGACTGGTATGACATTTTTTCCAGGGCTGGTATGACATTTTTTCCAGGACTGGTTTTTATCCCCAGTCCGGCACTGCATACATACAAAGAAACCAAAACAAATAAGTTGAGAAATTAAGTTATGTGTAATTAAATGGAATGACACAGGGAAAAAGTATTGAACACATGTGCAAAATGGCATCGAAAACCAAGACACCAGCTGAAATCTATCATTAATTAGAAAGCAATCCTGTCCCTTGTCAGTGCAAATTAATATCATCTGCTTCAGTCTCAACTGATGGCCTATAAAAAGATGTCTCATTACCAAGGTGTCACACAAGAAACATCTCATGATGGGCTAAAGCAAAGAGCTTTCTCTAGACTTTTACGGCCTTATTTTTGCAAAGAATACGGATGACATTTGTTACAGAAGGATTTCAAAACTACTTAATGTTCCAGTGAGCACTGTTGGGGCCATAATCTGGAAGTGGAAAGAACATAATTTCACCATAAACTGGCCACAACTAGGTGCTCCTCGCAATATTTCTGACAGAGGAGCGACAAGAATTATCAAAAGAGTTGTCCAACAGTCAAGGACCACTTGTGGAGAACTTCAGAAAGACCTGGAATTAGCAGGTACAATTGTTTCAAAGAAAACAATAAGTAATGGACTCAACTGCCATAGCCTGTATGCACACTCACCACGCAAGACTCACACTCACCACGCAAGACTCCATTACTGAAGAAAAAGCATGTTGAAGCTTGTTTAAAGTTTGCTGCACAGCCTTTAGATAAGCCTCTGAACTTATCTGCTTTGGTTTCTTTGTATGCACGTATTGCGTGGGTTGTTAACAACATGTGGTGAAAATTTAATATCAATAGCACCTTTAGAAATATATTTTCCTAGAAAAATGGTGACATGTCCAATACTTATTTTATTCATTGTATATCCACTATATTTCCAAAAGTATTGGAACAACTGCCTTTACACGCACATGAACTTTAATGGCATCCCAGGGTGGGCCAACTCAATATTAAACCCTACGGACTAAGACTTGAATGCCATTAAAGTTCATGTACGTGTAAATGCAGGTGTCCCAATACTTTTGGCAATATAGTCTAAATTCATGTACCAATGGGTTGCCACCACTCCACCACTCCAAAGCCTGTGTTGGTGCCACCTCAGTAGCTCAGGTGCAGGCTGCAATTATTCAACAATTGCACATATATTTTCCATATTTCTGAAAAACATAACTGACGGAAGAAAAAAGCCTGAATTTTCCGAAAATGAGTATTGTATGTTATTTGTATGTTAAGGGAAGGGGAGGGAGGGGAGGAAAGGTGACAAAGAAATTAAGGAGAGAGAAGAGAAAGGGAGGAGAAAGAGAAGGGGGGTGAGGTGAGAAAAGGGAAGGAAGGAAGGGGGGCTAAGAGGAGGGGAAACACATAAAGGAAGGGAAAAGAAAAAAAAAAAGAACTCAGGGAAGTATGAATTTGTTACTCATAATAATGGGTAACATCCTATTCAGAGTTTCAATTTTTCAATTATTTGTAAATGGATGGGGTTGGGTTGTTTTTTCTTTGGAGGCGGGTTTTTCTTGTGTACTGTGGATGTCATTAATAATAACTGTAGAGAATCTGCATTGCTGGACAACGCAGCTGACGTTGGATTTACATTGTGGGGCATTGTTTGGGGTTTCTTTATTTTTTAATAAAGGACATGTCAAAGACACATGGGGGGGATTTACTAAAACTGCTGCACACAGAATCTAGTGCAGCCGTGCACAGAAACCCAATCAGCTTTTAGGTTTTATTGAACAAACTGAAGTAATGCCTTAAACTCCCAATGAGATTATCAGATGAATTATCGTCCATTTTTTTGCATGCTAATCTTATATTGAAAATTAAGAGGTTACTAAAGTTATGAAAATTTAGAATAGAACAAAAATTCAGAAGTGATGTAATGTATTGTATTTAGTGTTGAGCGAACCCGGACTGTAATGTTCGGGTCCGTACCGAACTTTCGGGTGTCCGTGACCCGGACCCAAACACGGACATTTAAAAAAACGTTCGGGTTCGGTGTCTCTGTTCTGGTAGTTGATCACGCATGTTGAATAGCTGAAAGGCAGCCAATCAACAAGCGTTTCACTGGTTTGCCCTTAGAAGCCATCACAGCCATGCCTACTAATGGCATGGCTGTTATTGGCCAGTGCATCATGTGACCCAGCCTCTTTATAAGCTGGAGTCACAGTGCTGCATGTCACATGCTCTCTGAGACTCTGACTAGTGTAGGGAGAGGAAGCTGCCAGCGTTTTTGTGAGGGAGAGATTGCAGACATTTTAACATCTGATCCTGCATCCTGAGATTACTACTGCTGTTGCTCTGAGGGACAGATTGCAGAAATATGAGATTTCACATACTGCTGCTTTGAGTGACAGATTGCAGATTGCAGATCAAACTCTGCATAAATCCGTACCGACACTACCGAAGATTCCCGTTTGGTCACTTTGCGAACAACTAACCGACGGAAAGTCGATAAGTTGTACGCACTAGTTGATGGTCTTGTCTCTGTGGCTTG
>BLSH010158757.1:29159-39808 GCA_018402905.1 Glandirana rugosa | reverse complement strand
ACGGACGACATGGTACATGAACATACTTTTTCGTAGGAGAAAAGAAACATAACGAAGACATCATACACACAAAATGATCACATACTCTCTGTTCTCAGCTGCATAAGGAGGTCAGAGAGCTGGGGAGGAGAAACAACAGCACGCTGTACTTCCCAGTGAATGGCTGTGGCTGTGCAAGGGAATGTCCATGTCAGGAGAGGTCTGATCATTGGAGGAGAGTAAACTCAGTTCTCTTGCCTAGTGCTGTCAGTTTTTGATAGGAAGGCAGAGAGATTGGCAGACACATTAGGTATTTCATACTACAGAAGCAATACAAAGAAAAGAGGATGCTTTTTCATACAAGTACATGGTACAGCAGGCACATACTAATTTGACTTCTTGCCTCCTGCTCTTGTTTTGAAATTCTGCAGGCCTACTGCTGTGAGCACACATGCTACTGCAAATGGAGGTGCCCAGGGCTTCAACATGTTTGCATTTCAGTGCCCAACCTGTTTAGATTGTGCTGAATAAGAGGGGCTTGTTTTAAAATTTAACTAGGTGTAAAAGAGAAATGGATGCAGCTCGCAATCATTAACACATAATTAATTTTATCTTTTCAAATGCAAGCACCTGAATCTGACCTGATATCTGAAACATTTAGTCCCTGTACATCAGAATACAGACTGGGAGATAGGGAAGAAGAACAAGAAGCCAACTAGTTGTGCTTTAGAGCTCCAGAGCTAACAACGGCCATGCTGATAGTATAATAGAGCAAAGTAACCAAGAAACAAGCTCATCAGTCTGCTGCTTCTCCTTTTACTCTCCAGTCACTGGTTACTTAACTGCAGCATAGAAAAACAGGTCTCCTGCCCTACCAGAATGATCATGGAACTGCGTAAATCTCTGGATATAATAGATGGAAATACAAAGGCAGGTGAACAATTGCATATATATGTATTTAATCTGTGTTTTTATCTGTTTGCTTGCTGTCCAGGTTTAGGACTCACACACCAGACCTCTTTGGGGAAACTATGTTGGTAGACGAGTAGTATTACTTGCTGAATGAGGTAAACGGGGGGGGCGGGGTGCCAAGTTTTGAGCATGCAGAAGAATCTGTCCATAAAATCCTCTTGCTCTCACACCACCTTATGCCTCAACCTCTGTTTCCGCTAAACCTTGCCCAAAATGGAGCTGAGGATTATTATTATTATTATTATTAGGGTTGCACTGATACCAGTATCGGTGCTGATACTAAGCATTTTTAGGAGTATAAGTACTCATGCAAATGCTTCAATACCTGAAACCGATACTTTCAGGCATGGTTCTTTCACCTGTCAAGGTGGGCAGAGCAAGAAGAGATCATTGACACTGCAGTATGGATAACTGCTTCCTGCCCAGAGAGTTCACCCCAGGGCAGTATGATTATTTTTAATAAGATACAATCTGTATGTAGAATCCATCTATGTAGCACTTGAAAAGTCCCAGTATATTACTGACTAGAGATGGACCGAACACTCCCTGGTTCGGTTCGCATCAGAAATCTTGAACATCGCAAAAGTTTGGACACAAACCCTATTGTAGTCTTTGGGACCCAAATTTGAAGAATCAAATGTCTCAATTTTGAAGGCTTATATGCAAGTTATTGGCCATAAAAAGGGTATGGGGGCCTGGGTACTGCCATGGGTGACATGTACCAATGCAAAAAAAAATTTAAAAAATATATTTTTTTAAAGGAGCAGTGATTTTAATGATGCTTAAAGTGAAACAATTAAAAATGAAAAATTCCTTTAAATATAGTGCCTGGGGGGGTCCCTTAGTCTGCCTGTAAAGTGGCGCATCTGTACCATATATAGAATCTGCTGCAGCGAAGCTGACAATTATAAAGAGAAAAAATACACAGAAATTGCCGGCAATTCAAAAATGTTTAAAAAAAAATGGCATGGGCCCCCCCCGCCCCCATCCATACCAGGCCAATTGGGACTGGTTTGGGTTTTAAGGGGAACCCCACACCAAAATGTAATAAAAGAACAGTGTGGGGTCCCCCAAAATCCGTACCAGACCCTTTTAGAGCATGCAGCCTGGCAGGCCAGGCCACATGCCTTCAACATGAGGCTTGGTGCTTTGGGACACGGGGCTCCATCCCCACCCAAATTCACCTTGTCCCCATGTTAATGGGGACAAGGGCCTCTTCCCAACAACCCTGGGCTGTGGTTGTGGGAGTCTGGGGGTAGGGGGCTTATCAGTATCTGGAAGCCCCAGACCCCCCATGTGAATGAGTATGAAGTAAAAAAAAATAAAAACATACACACAGTTTTTGACAATTCCTTTATTAAAAAAAAATAACATGGGGACAAGGTGCTTTGGGGTGAAGGGTCTGCCCCAAAGCACCCCCTCATGTTGAAGGCAAGTTGCCTAGTATGGTTCAGGGGGGTGCTCTCTACCCCCCTCTTTCCTGGCCTCCCGGCTGCATGCTCGGATAAGGGTCTGGTATGGATTTTGGAGGGGACCCCATGCCATTTTTTAATTTTGGCATGGGGTCACCCTTAAAATCAATACCAGACCCAAAGGGCCTTGTGTGGATTAGTGGGACCCCCACGCCTTTTTTTTCCTATTTTTCTATTTGCAGCAATGTTTTTTTTTTCATTTAGCTGTCAGCGGGGAAGCCCGTTGACAGCTGATAACTCACTTGTTGTTAAGAATGCAGCGGCCAGCTTCCTGGCCCACTCCTTAACAACCAGTGATTCACTATGCCCTGATTGAGCAAAGCTTTGCCCTAGAATGCATTGTGCAGCACTGTGCCCCGCAAATTTGGAAGTTTGCCGAAAAGACGAACAGGCAATGCTCGGGCTGAACTTTTGCTCAACCCAAACCGTTCACCCAACACTATTACTGACCTAATACAAAATATGAGCATAAACAGCGAGTGATATGGTGCCATAATACAGCTCAACTCCAAGGGAAAAAAGTCCACCTTTGCAATAAAGGCAAAAAGGCCCCTTTCACTTAACTGTTTCCATGCTCTGGCCATGCTCTGTTGGCGTTTCAGGCCATTCTAAGTAAGGCGAGGAGAAGAGGAAGGGTGGTTGTCATGCATCCACATTCCTTTAAGCAGCATACCTTGCTGGATCATTTCCCTGAAGCAGAAACTCTCTAAATTTCGTCTTACCAAGGAACTCATTATGCTTCTCTTTGGGGAATTGAGACCTTTTTCTGCAGTCCCCCACACTGCGTAGATATGTGGTATAGGTATGTGAAGCGCTCCATTGGCAGGTTGCTGGTCTGTGGCACAGGAGAAAGAGAATGTGGTCAGCACAAGGCTGTTTCCAGTATATCTGTAGGTGCAGACAGGCAGCCTGCTTGATGGAGCAAGAAGGGGCTCTGTGGATGAAAGACAAGGAGAGAACAAAGCGTTGCCCATCTAAGTGTAGCAATTTGTTAAAAGCAATGGCGTTTATTTGTGGGTTGCACTTAAAGCATTATAGGTAAAACAGGCATGGATAGTGGTCACATGTCTGGTTCCACCCGAGTGGATAGTAGGGGTCCGCAGCGTCTCACATGGCCGGCAGCGCCGGTGGTTTCTGAAGCGGTGGGTGGGAGATGAAGCTGAGCATCTCTGTGAGGATGGAGAGGCAGTGGTGGGCGTGACTCCTGATAGCTGGCGCACGTTCGGAGCATCTGTGCTCCTTTGTCAAGCCTCCCGAGGGACTATCAGAGCTGTGGGTAAATAGGAGGGATCTAGAGTAGGCAGAGCCGGCACAGTGAAACCTGTTATCCGCCGGCGCCGCCTACTCTAGTCACCACAGCACAGCTAGAGACAGCCACGGGGCTGTATAAGACAAAGTGTAATGTGCATATATACTATACATTATATATATAATCTATATAAAGATAATGTGTGTGAATGTATGGTAAGTCGAAACAAGTGTTGGATATGCTTTATGTGACATGTATATGTGGGTAGACTGGAGATATGCATTAACAATAAAGTAATTGATAAAAAAAACCTAAAAAAATCATAACAAATAATAATTAATAAAAGATATTCAATAATAATAAGTAAAGATTAAAATGGAGGTGAAAACCATTTAGACACGGATTATTGGAGATAAAGTTATTAAAATGGGTAATATTGATATGAGAGGCTTATTTTATGCTAGAAAGCAAAGAGTGGGGTTAGATTAGTTAAAAATTATTTGATTATAGGCTTTATAGGAATATCTACATTATACTCAGTAGTGATGATTATTTTGCTGTAGTTGACCTTAAGGGTCCTGTGGAGGAATAAGTGACAAAGAATTAGTTATCCATAGCATGTTTATTTACCGTACAATTATATAGGTGTATGGTTATATTATGTTACTATTATGATACACAGGGGGTATATTAAGTCATAAGTGAGAAGAGGGTTGTATCGAAGGTGGATGTGGTACGGAGCTATTTTTGATATGTCATATAGCAGAAGGATGGATGATTGGATGTGTTTGGGATATAATGGGGATGAGAATGAGAATGGGATGCCCTGGTGTTGGTATGTGGCTGGTGGATTAGGAGGTAGAGGGTTAGGATTACAAGTTTTACTGGATTTCCAAATTCTCATTCATACCTCCAGGTGACAAAATATCAAGGGTATATATTCAGAACGTCCCTCTCACAGAGGCGTTTGAAACGCTCTGCTTGTGGGATTGATTCCAGTACCCAAACATGTAGTCCTGCAGTGGAATGCTGGTGAAATTCTTTGAAGTGTTTGGGAGCACTGAATTTGTCTATTCCTTCTTCCACTGCCCATCTGTGTTTGCCAAATCTTTTGCGTAAAGCCCTAATGGTGCAGCCCACGTAGAGGAGACACATGGGCAGGACAGGGAGTATACCATGAATTCTGTTGAGCAAGTGTAGAAATCCTCTAATACCTAGGTTTTACCCTTGGCGGTAAATTGTTTCAGCCCATGTTGGCAGTTACATTTCTGGCATTGGTACATGTTGGAGAAAGTCTGGTAAGGATCGGTGATACTAGTATCCGGTTTGAATTTGCTGGGGGCAATCTTGCTCTTTATGCTGCGTGCTCTTCTGTATGTGATTTTTGGAACATCCGTGATGGGGTTTTTCAAGTGTGAATCTTTGAGGAGGATTCCCCATTGCTTCCAGAAGATTTGTTACATCTTTTTATGTTGAGTATGGAATTGTGTGACAAACCTCACAGTTTGGGGTTGGGTGTTGCTTGAATTACTGGAACTGGGGCGTTTTGTCAGGAAAGGAGTGAAGGACTTTTGTACCAGGGGAGGTGGGTATCCTTTTTCTTGGAATGTTTTCTGAAGTAGCTGTCCCTGTGAGTAGTCTTCATAGCGTGTACAGTTGTGGGCAAAACTGACTTCTTCTGGGGTGGTGGCAACTTGTGAAATGGAGATAGGAACTGCCCGCAGTGGGCTTAACGTAGTTTTTGGCATTAATGCTGTCATCAGTCTGGCATAGTTTTAAATCAAGGAAGGCCAGCTTGTTAGTATCACACACCAAGGTAAATGATAAGCCAAGGGAATTGTTGGTGCAATAGGAGACAAAATCGTCTACCAATGTGCGGGGGCCATCCCAGATCACGATAATTTTATTGATGTATCGACCAAAGAAAATTATGTTCTTATAAAAAGGATTGTGGTTCCAAATGTATTTGTGTTCCCACAGGCCCATGGCTAGCTTGGCATAGCTGTAATTTGCCCCATAGCTGTGCCTTGTAATTGCAGATAGTAGTAGCCGTCAAACAGAAAGTAATTGTGGGTAAGGCAGAAGTTGGTGGCATCCAATATGAACTGAGCCTGTCTGAGGTTGATGAGTGGATCCTGTATGAAGTACAAATTTGTGAGGTATGGAGGTGTAGAGTGAGTTGACATCCAGGGATAAACATAAATAGGAGGGTTCCCATGTGTAGACTTTCAGAGTATACAAGAGGTGTATGCCATCCCGTATGTAGGCTGGTAAGTTTTGGGCCAAGGGTTGGTTAACGTACATGGAGAAAAAGCTGGTTACACTTTCCATGGCAGCCACAATGGGACATCCAGGGGGTTATCCAGGCTCTTATGGATTTTTGGCAGGTTATAGATGTATGGCGTACAGCAGTATTCTCTGTTGAGAATTGAGGCTTCGGTTTTATTGATGATGCCATCTTTCAGGGCGTCTGTGACCAATGATTTGGCTTCTTTGCTAAATTCTGGCAGTGGGTCACCCCGTAATCGGGTGTAAATTTTGTGATCTCAAGTAGTAATCTATAAGATTCATGGAGGTATTGATCCCGGTCCTGTACTAGTATTCCACCACCCTTGTCCGCTGGTTGTATTATGATATTGGAGTTTTGTGAGAGCTTGTTAAGGGCTGTTTTTTCCTGAGAGGTAAGGTTTGTATGTGTGGGGAGATTTTGGGAAGAAGCTTTGCACATTTTGAGGACTTCGGAGTAGACGACCTGATAGAAGCTCTGGACATATGGGTCTTTCACATGTGTCTGATTGAAGATGGACTTTGGCTTAAAGTTGGTGTGTTGGACTGGAGGGGAGGTTGGTAGATGTTGCGATAGCATGGCGGTGTATCTTTCACCATGATCTATATATAGATCTCCCAGATGTTTTAGAGCCATGAGATGAATTTCATCCTTGCTGGTGGTGGATGTGTCCATGTGGGAGATGTTTTGTTCCTCTTAGATTTCCTGGTTGTAAGATTATGTTTCTTTTGCTTCCTTTATGCTGTAGTACTGTTTGACTGTTAGGTTTCTGATGAATTTGTTTAAGTCTACAAAAAGAGTGAATGGGTTGGGGCGAGTTGAGGAAGCAAAATTGAGTCCCTTATTTAGTAGGGATGTATTCTTTGCTGAAAGGTTGTGAGAGGAGAGATTGAATATCTTTACTGTCTCAGTACTTTGCCTTTTTCTTTTTTGCGTCTGTTTCGTCCCCCTCTTTTGCCACTTCTTCTAGTTTTCTTTTTTCGGCAGATAGGGGGGTGAGCACTAAAAAAGACTCTGATGTGTCTACAGAACTGTTCTTTGATGGAGTGGTCATAAGCGGTCGTTCCAAGTTGGTAGTAGGGGTGGTACTTAGGACAGGGGGCTGAGTGGTAATAGGAGGAAGTGCTACTTGGGAGTAGCTGAGTTTATTGGTTAAGGATGTATGTATTGGGTCAGAGTGGTTTTGAGGATATCCTCGACATTTATGCTTAGTTGCATCGTGTGTAGATCTAGAGGCAGGGGTATGAGTGCCCTTTTTGGGGGGAGGAGGTAGGCTCTTGGATGGTAATTTGGTGATGGTACTGGCCTGATGGTCCACATGGGAGGGACGGGTACTAGGATGAAGAGGTGGTGGTGGGTGGGATGTGAGGAGAGGTGGTGGTAAATTCTCAGGTGGTTTTATTTTTTTCCATTTGAACACTTTTTGGTGTACGTAGTCATCCACGTCTCTGTGTATCTTCTTTAATTTGGTTTTGATTAGGTCATCCTCATTCCTTTTGGTGTTCTTTTTGAGTGTGTTTAGCCATTTTTGTGGTAAATTGGAAGTATGTTTGTAAATAGTATCAATGAGTGATTTGGCTTTGCTTATAAGTTGCCCACCCATTTGATGTACTCCAACTGTTTTTGCAAGGTGGCGGATAAAAAAAATCTTTGTTTGATTCTTAGGCCTCTTGAGGTGATTTTGGATGTTAGGTATTTGGATAAAAAGAACTTATCCCACCATTGGTGGTTGATAGAGATTATGGTGTCCTCTATATGCCTGAACAACGCACAGTTTGCCGCAGCAGTGGCATGAAGACTGTGTGGTTAGCACTGTGTAGTCATGCCATTCCACCCATGACCAGTTGCTGGCTGTCATGCACTTTCTGGGCAAGGCCTCCTATCAAATGGTTGCGGAAGAGGTGGTGGGGGTAACGCAGCCATCTTTTCATGTCTGCTTGCTAAGACCCTGCAAGGTTCCTGGCAAATTGCCCACAAACATTTCTACCTGCCCAACAAATATCAGAAGTGGGATCAGATTAAGTAGAAATTCTACGCTGTAGCTGGGATTCCTAAAGTCATGGGTGTCATAGAATGTACCCATGTGCCTTTTTTTGTCCCCCGTGATAAAGAGCACATCTACCATAATAGAAAGGGCTACCAATCCCTAAAAATAGGTGATGCAAATATGTTCATCAGAAATATTATCACTGGCTTTCCACAATCTGTTCACAATGCCCACATATTAAGGCAATCGCAACTCTGCCACCATTTTGACACTAACAGAATAACCAGAGGCTGGATTCTTGGTAAGACCCTTTTTTATTAACAAACATGCCTCAATGCATGCCACATACATCATACATTGAAGTCTATGTTCATATGTTACACTCCTTGTGTTCCCTCTTAACACCTTGCACACCAAACATACACGGCACAATGTAAACTAAGGCTGCTCTGGATTAAACAATAACGAATACAAATGTGCAATATAACAGTACTGTCATTAATTTGGAGGCAATGAGTCCATCTTGTGCAATATAAGATAGTAGCAGGAATGTTCACAGATAACTAGTACCACAAACACCCAGGTGCACTGGTAAGCAATGTGTATCCGCCACCAAATGTTCAAAGGCTTACCAGAACCTACTGTAATCAGAGCGGTGGTTTAATCCCTGACCTGGGATGTGAGGTAACCAAACCCTCTTCTCACGGTGATATGGGTAATCTTTCAGATAGATATACTTCCAGCATGTATTCCTATATATGATGTCCTATGGCTCCCTTAATCACATATAGTGTTCCTTGGCACTCACAATTTCGTCGTAACATGGATACCCACAAGAGAAAAGAAGACTCATATAGTGAAGTACCATAGGGAATGTTTAATAACAATAATAAAAACTACTCACATAGATTCAGTAAAAACGAGTATAAGTATAGCCGGCCGGCTCCCGTCTCCTGGGTAATTCTGAACAGTGGTGACATCAGCGCGTCCTCCCAACACGGCACAGCCTTGGCTGCTAAAGAAATGGCTAAACCAGATCCTCAGCCTGGTGTAACCATTTTTAGCTAAAGACACTTTATATATGGCCTAAGGCCTTTGCATTACAATCATGTTCAGCAATGAAAACCAAAATGTAGGGAAAAATTGTTCCTGTTAATACCCACTCATCATGATATACTATTGCTGTTAGAAAAATGGCATTTTCAAACTGTATTGTAGGTGATTCTGGCTGTCATTTTCTGCCCTGGCTGCTAACACCACTCTTGAGGTGCTCAACATCTGCAGAATTTTACTACAATGCAGCAATTACTAAGGCAAGATGTGTCATTGAGCTGCATTCTTCATAACGTAGCCCAGTGTGCAGGATTGCTCCTAGATATTGAGGTTTCAGACACTGATGAGGACCCTATTCCACCAATCCCAGAATCCAATCATGATAAACCTGGCTATCAAGTCCATCAGCGCTTCATACAAAGCCATTGTTCAAGGTATGCATCAACTCTTAATATGTACATATTACCAAATGTATCCCCTTTTGTGTATTTTTTACCTACAGGTAAGCCTATAATAAGGCTTAGCTGTAGGTAAAATGAATATCTCCTAAACCTGCATGGTTTAGGTGATATTCAGACTGCATGCAGCCGCTCACGTCAGTGGCGAATGCGCATTGAAGGTCTGGTGGATGCTGCTGGACCTTGCTGGAATGGAGGACTCCCGCGCGCATGCGTGGCGTGATCAATGCTCCGGCCACTCACAGCGCCGGAGCTGCGAACCCAGAAGAAACGGCGAGTCAAAATGTCAGCCCTCTCAGTGATGACGAATCGGGCTGATGCATACTAGCACATTATGCTATTGACTTGCAGGGTTTTTTTTTTTTTTGCAATGGGTTTACTACCACTTTATCTGTTTTTGGTGTAAAGGCTGTGGATGTCTAGCACCCTGTCACTTCAACACACGCTGCTCACTTCAGCAGTTTCTCTGGAAGCTCTGAGCCCCTGCTTGAACATACAGTATGTCACATGTACTGACAATACATTCATTTTACACCAATATCTTTGCAGATATCTATTCTTGTATGTTTGCTTACAGAAACCTTCATTAAAACAAACAAATAAGAACATAAAACCAATATGTTGGCCAGCAATATTAGTTTTAGGCCAAACAACCAGTGTTAGACCTGAACTGTGCAAATCAACTGTATGGGACCGCACACAGGATGGCCTGAACACAAATGAAGACACAGCACTACAGCAACATTTTTTTTTTTTATTCATAAATAGAGTTGAGCGAACACCTGGAAGTTCGGGTTCTGCTGGTCCGTCCGAACTTCGGGACAAAGTCCGGGTCCGGGTCCGGACGGAACCCGAACGATCGCACGGACAACGAACCCCATTGAAATCAATGGGGACCCGAACTTTTAGGCACAAAAATGGCTGTAGGAAAGTCCTGGAAAGCCCCAGAGGGCTGCAAAAGGAAGTAAAATGGGGGTAAGGGTAGGGCAAGTGCCCTACAAAAAAATGGGGACAGGGAAATAACTTTAAATATTTTTAAAAAAATAAAAACTTAAAAAATGCAAAAATGGAGGTGAATGTGGATCATCTTCAAACTGTGTCTGAAAAGTATTAATTAACGGTAGAAGCCATATAACTGTTCTAAAATCATCTTCAAACTAGGGCAAGTGCCCTACAAAAAATGGGGAGAGGG
>BLSH010158757.1:15613-27227 GCA_018402905.1 Glandirana rugosa | reverse complement strand
ACAAAATCCGTGGGTGGACGGCCAACCCCTGTCACCAAAATTATTTCTTTTTGCAAACTCATACTACAACAATTGTCGAACTCAGATTCACCGACTCGACACCAACAGACACACATAATTTACACCGAATACTTAAACTTCCAACTATTTCATAAATTAAATGTAACCCAAAAAATTTATTTGCTTACTTCTATCGGTTATGTAAAATAGGTTTTTTTTTTTTTTTAAACTAATGTATAATTATATAAATAAAATCATATACCTATACTTAATATATAAATTACCTTAACAAATACTTATAACCCGAACGATTTTTGAAATGTCCGGGTCCGGGTCCGTGCCACGGACACCCGAAAGTTCGGTACGGACCCGAACGTTACAGTCCGGGTTCGCTCAACACTATTCATAAACAATTCCATTAAATATATAATTCATATCCATATACTAAAATAAATATATTAATATGTAATCAAATTTTTTTTTTTTTTTGGATAAAATGTATTGGCTATCTTCATTCGTTTATTTAAAAAACCCAATGTAAATTAAATACTTTATCAACCTTCAAATTCATAAGCCACATTTAATACACACAGACAACCACAGCTCAGCCACTTAGACTCAAGCTGTTAACAACATCATACTCAAACGTTTTTCTTTATTAAAACCACTGTCCCCAACCGGCAGGTGGGTGCCTAAAACACCCCACCTGTCACACCACCCCACCAGCCAGCTGCCAATTCAATACAGGATTGGAAGTCTAAATTAATTATGTCCAGGCCAATATCTGACAAATGTACTCCATCATTTTGAAAAAGAGCTGGAAGACCACCTTCCAGGTCGAAATGACGGAATTAAAACCCATAATCTGGAAAAATGAATTTTTCAATAGCCCTGTTTACCCTCTTATGAACTTTTTCAAAGAGTTTTAAAGCTAACGACTCAAACCAACATAAACGTGTGACTATGTCTGAAAAAACCACCACCAGATCAGGGCGATAAAACTTGATATGCTGGATGGTATATTTTATGTTCTGAAACAGCTCAAAGGTTTTTTGTTGACCTACATCATTACCACCCAAATGTATAATGAGAATATCTGGAACCGGCCAAAAAGAATGAAGTCTACCAAACTCGAACAATAATTCATCCCAACACATACCCCGTCTCCCGAACCAATAAACCTGAAACCAGGAATCCAGACCCAAATTGGTGGTGTATGAACGAGCAGCGGCTCTCTTGTACGCCCAATAGATGAACGAGTGTCCAATCAGCCAGACCACTCTCGGGTGACCTACAATAATCAAACAAAAGAGATAGGACGCGCATATAATTTATATGAATCAGATTGCCATCTGCCCACAGTCTTAATAACTTTAGCATCAAAACCCAGCCTAGCCGCTTCCGTGGCTGCCTCTATTCTGAATGAATGTGATGAAATTCACATATTATCTAAACCCAAATATTTGCAACATTTAGTCAGAACCCTAGTAAATTGAAATTTTGTCAGAGGCGTTCCATTCGCATGGATGAAAAAAAATATGATTAACTGCCGGACGCCTGTCTAAATAGGCTTGCATCCCCATTACCGGGCATATTGGCAATCCTTGGCATGGGGATAATTTTATCCAAATACCCCTACCCAATTGAGCCGTTTTACTGGAACTAATAAAAACCTGTAAGATCCCATCTACCACAAACACATGCTGCGTTTCCAAACTTGAAAGCTTCCGTTTACTTGTAGCAATCATCTCCGAAATTCGAAGCGCTGCAAAAAATGCTAGTGTAAAAACGACATTAAACAAAACAGATTCATAACTAGAAAAACAAATGAAGCTGGTTATCGTGCAAAGTGAGGTCAGAATACTAGGAGTAATAGGACATCTGTCATCTGGTAACACATGACCTTTTCGGTAACCTTTCAATGCTTGATGAACTGAAAAGAAACTCAGACAAGACTTTATATTATTCAGTTTCTGAAAAAAGTAAATTCCAGATAAAGTTTTATAAATATGAAACCATGAATATTCTTCACTCATCATGAACTCCAAAAATAATAAAACTATACCTTCTGTACAAGAAAACATGTCCATCCTATGAGCATTCAGGAATCGCAACCATAACATCCAAGCAGCTTTGTAACCCACCCAAGATGAGGAAGCTAAAGATTTTTCAATATAACCCAAGACTAGACAATTGCCCATAAATGCTGAGGGCAGGGGGCTCCATGAGGATCCGCCGTGGGCAACAGGCAAAATAAGCGCTCCATCTGCAAATGAGAAAGTGCATCTGCCACTATGTTGAACCTACCTGGAATATATTTAGCCTTAATCCAGATATTAAAACACAAGCACTTATAAACTAGATAACATAGGAGCGAAATAACCTGTTGTGACTTGGATGAGAGGCAGATTACTGCAAAAAGGACACCCCTGTTATCCGTGCTAACAAGAAGCCTCCTATTTGCAAACCTCTCACCCCATAACTCAATAGCCACAAGCAACGGAAATAACTCCAGCAGCACAATGTTTTTACAAAGGCATCTGACAACCCAATCCGTTGGCCATGGAGCGAAACACCAGTGTGTGTTCCAAATGGCTCCAAAACCAACACAGCCTGCAGGATCAGTAAACAAGGAGAATTCACTATCCAAAATGAAATCCTCTTGCCAAATCACTTTTCCCTTGAAATTAGTTAAAAAATGTACCCATACCAGCATATATTCTTTCAAACTAGTAGACAATCTTATATGAGAAAATTTATTTTTTTAATCCAGAGATAGCCACGTAGAGTCTCCTGGAAAAAATTCTACCTATTGGTAACACACGGGTAGCAAATGCTAATAAACCAAGCAGAGACTGCATTTCTTTCAATAAAATTTTCTTTTTTCTAATCAAAGACACTAACAACCTTGTAATTCTATCATTTTTTTCAAAAGGAAGCCTGAACTCTCTTTCCACTGTGTCTATGGTGATACCCAAAAATTCAATACACGTAGTGGGCCATACCGTCTTTTCTACAGCCAAAGGGACCCCAAATTGCTCACAAACGTCAAAGAAAACTCGCAACAGTGAATTGCACTGTAAGGAAATTGCCGTCCCCATGAAAAGAAAATCGTTCAAGTAATGTATTAAAAAAGATGAACCTGACCTGAATGAAACGACCCATTCCAAAAAGGTGGAGAAAGATTCAAAATAAAAACAACGAAGGGAACACCCCATTGGAAGGCATCTATCAAAATAGAATTTACCATTAAATCGGAAACCTAATGAGTTAAAACAACTGGGGTGTATTGGCAGTAGACGGAAAGCTGCCTTTATATCTGCCTTAGCTAATAACGCATTGTCACCTAACAGTCTAATTTTGTCTAAAGCAGCATCAAATGATGCATAACAAACCGAGGACAGCGTATCATCTATTTCATCATTTAAAGAAGAACCTCGAGGAAAGGATAAATGGTGTATTAAACGATACGATCCTGGTTCCTTTTTAGGCACAAGCCCCAAAGGGGATAATCGGAAATCCCAAAAGGGAGGGGAATCGAAAGGACCCAAAATTCTACCTTCCAGGAGTTCCTTTTCCAATTTTTGCTGATCTATAATCGGGCCGTCGGAAACCGATCTCAGGTTTTTTACCATAACACAGCCTTTCTCTTGAAAAGGAGGAATTAAAAAAACCCTCCGCAAATCCATTAATTAACAGTACTGCCATCTGTTGGTTTGGATACCCCTGTAGCCATGGGAGTATACTTACCAGTTTCACTGGAGTGGTTGCTTTTAAGAAAAAGCTCCCTATTCAACTGTTGCTGATTATTCACTGCCATTTTTCTAAAACATTTAGATACTGGATGTGAACCTGTGCAAAAAGCACATTCGTGCTTAGGCCTCATACACACGGGCGTATATAAAATAATAAACAAAACGTCGGGCCCGACGTCAAGGAGATAAAGTCGACGTTTTTCGGCGTTATGCATTGGCGTTTTTGAGCGCTAGTGAGCGTCGGCGTCAATAGACGTTTTTTAAAAAAAAATCATTCCTCTGCTATTTTTCAACCTAAAAACGTCGGCGTCAAAAAACGCCGGAAAACGCCGGTACAATATTAGGTGGCGTTTGTTGGCGTTTGTTGGCGTCTGTTGGCGTCTCGTGGCGTTTTGCGGCGCTTTTTGACGTCGTTGCAGCCAAGGAACGCGCTGGTCGTGGGTTCTCTGATACGCCGACGCCATCTACAGCTCAAAAACGCCGACGTATTTTATGTGGCCATTGACTAACATGGGGAGCAGCTAAAAAACGTCAGTAGACGCCGGCGTCAAAATACGCCCGTGTGTATGAGGCCTTATACTTGCAATTAGCATTCCATATACACTGACTATCATTAAATGAAAAACAAATGCCCTTCTTATAAGGAACAGGTGAAGCGGTGCCTGTCATATTAACTGCAGCTCTGGGATAAATTGGCCTCTGAGGAAGGAAAAGGTTAAGCCACAGGCCAACATCCTTAGTACCCCATTGCAGACCTGAATGTACAGACAATTTTTGTCGGAAAGCTTCATCATATGAATACCATGCAAAACCTACAAAATTTTTGTAGGCATCCTGAATGATATCAATATGTTGAAACATACCAGAACTCTTATCAGGGTATTTTTCACATAAAACACTAACATATATACAGAAACCCTGTAACCAGTTTACAAATGATTTTGTTACCTGTCGACGCCTATCATCCTCTGTCCTGTCATCTTTTTTCTCAACCCTATCTTTTACTCACGGTAATAAAGTCAAGTTTCTTTTAAACGAGTTTCAGGTATACTAGGGGTAGTACAATCCATCAAAGGATCATTACTTAACCCAGAAGAGTTAGGCAGCTGAGTCAGAATGCTGCTATCTGAGCCTGAAGCAGCTGCCCATACCAAAGCCAAAGTATCAGTAGCCCTTCTGCTTTGTGAGGAATCACTAACTGGTTTTGAACGCAATTCTTCAATTAATTTGTTAACAGATTCTGACAACTCTCCCAACAACTTAATTTGCTGAGACTCACCCATTAAACCAGCAGACATATGTCCTGCTGGAACAGGCTGCTGTGAAGAACACAGCACCGGAATGCTCTGTCCCATTGCACCGTCCTCCTGCCGTGCAGACACTGCAGAGCTACTGGGAAGTGCTCTCTCCTCACTCTGATGAAACCCCTCACCTCGTCCTCCAAGCGTCTCTGGTTGCCTAAGAGATGGCATTGCTGGCATTGCTGACATTGTCTCTAAAGCTCTGCCTCTCATAGCGTGATGAGATGACACCTCCCTGAGTGCTGACGAGCTCCTGGGCGGAGAGGGGGAGAGCCGATGGCTCTGTACACGCCACATCTTCTCTGGTCTTTCCATCCAGGCCCCGCCTTTGGAAGTAATTTGGCTCTGTTCACCTGGAAGCGGAACTTCTGCTTCATAGCCGGCGACTTCTCTCATGATGGCAGATGACTCCAGCCGCTCCTCCGACTCCCTGGCGCTGACTTCTGATACAACGGCGGCAGCCCCGGCCTCCCCAGGTAAAGCGAGACACCTCCTAAGCCAGTCATCTCCCTGTTCAGATTCTGCTCGCTCCAAAAGTTGCCTCAGGAGAGTCTTCATAATTCTCTGAAAAGGGGGGGGTCCGAAGTCTCTTCACACGGAGCTCCTCTGGATGGTCCACCTCATAAGACTGGCCCCGAACCCAGAGAGAGGGGCCCTTTTATAAAGACACACCAGCTTCTAGAATGTTCCTGGAGGTCATGTGGCTTATATTAGCCTTTCAGCAAACTGGGGGGCCTATTTCCAGAACATTCTTGTACAGCTGGCCTGAATTAACCAATCACAGGCCCCCCCTGATTTCAAATCACCGGGGTAGCCTTGAAACTGCCCCCTGTCACGATCCCATAAGAAAAGGGGGGCCTGAAAACAGGTTTTTCCCCCTTTTCTCTGTATTTACAAGTCATGCGGTATATGCCAAAAGAAAGCAGGTGTCCCATCCCACTTTGATACACACTGCTAAATATCTCCACATCCTAACGATGAGGAGATGTTTAGATTCAAAGAACTAGGCTGTTAGAGATGTACTAAAATTGCAGCACATGCAATTTTGCACAGCTGTGCCTAGTAACCGATCAGCTACTAGGTGTTATTGTCCAAGCTATATAGAACAAGCTGAACTGGTTAGTATGATCAGCTGTACCTGATTCACTGTGCTACACTTTTAGTATATGGCACCCTGTTCTCCATATTCAAAAAGCACACATGAGCCAAGATATAGCAATTACTTTGCCAAAAAGAATGTCCTAAAGGAAAGTGTAACTAAGGAAAAAAGCTGTTGTTTTTTTAATTTTGGATCCAGTAATGGAGTGTTAGAACCCTTGTCAGTCTGTTTTCGCCATCTGTGTCCCATTGATGAGATTCACCCTCTCTTGTTTTGATGAAAAAACAAATGTTATGTTGTTAAAGTCCTTTCACTCTCACTGATAAGGACAAACAGTAGACATAGAGACAGGGAATCTCTCTAACTGGGCACAGACAGTAAGAAACCCTTCTGTGTTGTATCCAAAATAAAAAAACATTTCACTGTTAGTTACACTTTATTGCGGTGTAATACAAAGTCACATATAAAAAAGACACATTAGTGTGCATATGCGGTAGCTCCTAAGATGACGGAGTAGACCGGGGGATCCATTCCGCCCCACTGAGGCTGCTATTTAGCACAGCCGCCCTCCCTGATGGCATCCCGGGACCAAAGAGGTACTGAGGACTGCTCCCATGCCTGGAGGTTCAACCAGGAGAGACCTAACCCTCCAGCTGAACTCCAGCCCTCTGGCACCTGAGGCCTCCAAGGTAGCGCCCACAGTTCAGCAAGGCGATAGCATGGAGCGAGAGGACACTATTGCCGACATAGACACGTCCACCCAGATAGCAAACACTCCAGAGAGCCCCACAGTGAGTACCCCCTCTCCACCTGTACCCTCCCTGGCCTCAACCAATTCCCTCCTGGAGAAATCTCTAGATGAACTATTAATGTCACCTATGGGTGATATCTCTGTGAGCCCACTACTGCCAGATCCGAGTGAACCACATCCATCTGCTAACCACATAGATCTAATATCTATGGTGGCCCCCTTTTCGAATATGCTGTAATGTGGACTAGCCCAAATTGCAACGCAGATTACTTCTGACATACAGGCAGATTTGAAAAACCTAGGAACATGGATAGAAGTCATAAAACAAAAAGTGGACCACACCGTGGCCAGAGTCAATCAGAATACTGCTCGTATTTAGGACCTGCAAGACCAGCTAGATGTTACCTTATCTAAGACTGAGGACTTTCAAAAAAAAGATCTACACTCTATCATTTCTGGATCAGAGGTCTATCTGAATCTATCAAGGACATTTTATGGTTATCTGTGCCTTTATTAAAAATCTCATCTCAGACATACCCGAACATTGCTTGGAACTTGAGAGAGCTCACAGGGCCCTACAGTCACCATGCTAAAATGGTCTACCAAAGGACAGTAGGGCAAACCCCACTATTATAAGCTTAAGGAAGAAATTATGAGACTCTCCAGGAATGCAGAACAATGCACCATTAGGGCTATCCTTTTCAGGTCCTCACAGACCTTTTGTCTACTACTATCCAGAAGTGGTGCTCTCTGAAACCTTTGTTGCTGCCCTTGTCCCAGAAAGCAGTCAAATACTGGTGGTCCTTCCCATTTTCTCTACACGTCATCTTCTAGAATAAAACACATGGACTTTCATTGTTTGTTGAATGTGAACATTTACTTCTCCAACAGGGTCTCATTTCGCAAGATCCTCATATATCTTCTTCTCATAGAGACTCTGAAACATCTAGAAGGCCTTCTCTGAGTCCACTTACCCCCGTATGGCAGAAACCTCAACCAAAGTGATCTTGAAACTCTCACCCTTCTTGATCCTGGAAGTCCCCATTGGGGTATTTCTGTGTTTCATGTCAAATGAACAGCCTTAGAGCATGAATTAATTTCTGTTGTCCAGTTGTTCTATGATTTTTTTTTGCTTTTTCTTTTTATCTTTTGTATTGCCCCTCCTAATTAGGGGGCTGTTACTTGCCCTGGAAGATTTCCCCCATTTTTGTGACTTTATAGACTTTTTCATGATATTGGTACCTTCTGATAAGAAACATTGGGAGGGCTGTAGCCTAGAGGGACCTAGTTTTTGGAAGTCTATGTCACCTCTTGGGGATTCTTACCTGGGGTGGAGGTTCCTCTAATGAGGATGCTCTGCACCAGGTTGGCACCTTTCATGGAGATACTTGTATTTTTGTGTCTCTAGAGACCCGATTTGTTGCCTTCTTGGGTCCTGTTAATATGGTGGTTTGTAGGCTGAAGTGGATTCCATGGTCCTCCACCTGCCTTAGCATAGTGGAGGTTTCCTCTTGATGTAGTAGGTCCTTGACCCCTTAATTCGTGGACGTTACCTTGGTTTTTCACTTCAGCAGGGATAGGCAGATCCTTTCCTGCTACTTCACGGTTTAGGGGGGTTTTGGTCTTGATGTTATTGTTTCTTTATGCTCTCTACTTCCTCTTCTTTTCTCCTCTTTTTCTCTTCTGTATCTCTTTTTTCTTTTTCATTCATCAATTGGCAGGCACCAGTGAGATGCTCCCGGCCTCTGGACTTTTAGTCCATTTTGATGCGGTCCATCTTGGTTTGTCTGTCACACCTTGGGTTGGTTTTTCTTCTTTTATGTGGTTCTTCTTCCCTCTGGTCTATAACTCCAAATGATCCTGATGTTTCTCTTCTCCATATTATTTCCCACAATACACAGGGATTAAACTTCCCGGTTAAAAGCCATAACGTTTTTCAACACTACCGCTCTCAAAAGATCGATGTGATCCTCCTGCAGGAAACACACTTACCTAAATAATTCAGTCCTTTTTTTATCTACCAGAAATACCCGACTTTCTACTTAGCTAATGCTGACTAAAAAACAAGAAGCATATCTATATTTTTCTCAAAACTAGTAGCCTTTTTCCCATTGCAAGAAATGAAAAACTCTGCTGGCAGATTTATTCTCCTAACTGGGACTTTAGATGGCAAAATTTATATCTTCATTTTCTATAACTCCCAGAATCGTGGTCAAGCTAAATTTTTCAGTTCTATATGGAATCCAGATACGGAGGACGATTGATGTGATATCGTTCTTGCATTCGCGATGGGATGGGATGCCCCTCAAGAAGGCTTCCTGTTGTCTACTGACCTCCAGAAAGTCTTCAATAACGTTACATAGCCATACTTATTTGTGGTGCTGGACAGATGGGGCTTCAACCTTTATTTTAAGGGGATTCTGCATGTCCTTAATTCAAATCCATCCACCCAAGTGTGGTTACAGGGCTATTACTCTGAACCCTTCAATATATACAAGAGTACGAGGGTTCAAGGGTGCCCCCTTTCCCCCCTAATTTTTTGCCATCATGATAGAAACTCTGGCAATAGCGATTAAGAACCACCCTAACATTCATGGAGTCCAATGCGGGCCTCATATCCATAAATGCACACTGTTTGAAGATGACCCTATTCTTTTTGTGTCTTCCCCCTTATCTATATGCCTAATAACTTTAAACTATTGCATGTATTTGCTAGGGCCTCCGGTCTTCAGGTTAATATGTCAAAATCCTTTGCCCTGAATGTTACTACCACGACTTCGCTGGTTGAACATTTGCAAAACCATTTTTCGTTCACCTGGAGTTCCTCCTCATTCTATTCTTGGGTATAGATCTCACCTCAAGTATTGACCAACTATGTAAGACCAATTACCCCACATTATACAAAAATATAGGTGAGGATTCGGCACAGTGGGCACAGTATAATCTATCCTGGCTGGGTCGGATCAACGCTATAAAAATGACCCTCCTGTTGCATATACATTATTTGTTCAATTTGCTACCCATTCCAATCGTGAGATCCTACCTGATAGGTTTCCAATCCAAAATCATTCTTTAATTTTGGGAAACAAGGGCCACTGTTGCCCTTCTGAACCTATTGTGGTATTATCAAGCAGCACAACTGACACAGACTTCCATTGGTTGCCCACGTGGTTCCAAACCAGACTCAGTGCAAATGGAAAGACAATCCATCCCTGGACACACTAATAGATTTTTTGCTTTGGAGTGCTCCTAAACGACAGCCTCTGATTTTATCCCCTACCCTCTTTCATTCTATAGAATTATCTGATACCCTCCACAGGCAAGCTTCATTAAACTCAGCATTTCCCCTCCTAGCACATCTTTTGCATAACACTTCATTTTCTCCAGGTATGGATATTAAAGCATTTCAATGGTGGTTAAATAAAGGACTGTTCCGTGGGTTTGTGTTAGCAAGTTGGATATGAGAGATTTAGATTCTCTCAGATTTAAATTTTTTTACACTTACTATGGGCTAACAAACCTGACCCACCAAGGATAATGACCTATGAGCAGTGGTGTGAACGGATTATGGACCAGAGAGGTGGTATCTCCACAATTAATCTGGTAGAAGAATGGGAGCTAGAAGTTTGGCACCAATGTTTCTTTCGCTCCTTTAACCACTTGCTGACCGCCTACCACACTTTTACTGCGGCAGTTCAGATCTATTGCACAAAATTATGTACCTGTATGTCATTTAATGCAATAGACTCCGGGGGAGCGATGCGATCGTGTGCTGATTGGGCTCAGGGGATGCCAATCAGTGGGTCCGGTGGATCCAATGTCTACCGGCCGCCCGCAAACGTTCCCCAGAGAGGCAGAACAGCGATCTGCCTATGTAAACAAGGCAGGTTGCCGTTCTGACAGGGACACCGATCTCTGTCTTCATCCAGTAATGGCAACCCCCACACAGTTAGCAAGCACCAGCTAGGCACACAGTTAACCCTTTGATCACCCCTGATGTTAACCCCTCATTAGTACAGTAACAGTGCATATTTATAGCTGTAATAATGTCACTGGTTCCCAAACAGTGTCAAAAGTGTCAGTTAGGTATCTAATTTGTCCACCATAATGTCACAATCCTGCTAAAAATCACTGATCACTGCCATTACTAGTAAAAAAAAAAGAAAAATGCCATAAAAATATCCCATAGATTGTAGAAGCAATAACTTTTGTGCAAACCAATCAAAATACATTTGGGATTTTTTTTACCAAAAATATGTAGCAAAATGCATATTGGCCTAAATTGATGACGAGATTTGATTTTTTCCTTTTACTTATTGGATATGTTTTATAGCAGAAAGTAAAAAATATTGTTTTTTTTTCAAAATTGTCCCTCTTTTTTGTTTAACCACCTCCCAACCGGCCACTGTATATATACGGCCGGGTGGGAGCTTCCCCGTTCTGACAGGACGTGTATTTACGTCCTGCAGAATGGGTGCTCGCAGCGCGGCCACGCGGCGTGCTGCGGTTTGATCCTGTGATCATTATGATCACAGGATCCAGCCGAGCAGAGATCGGGATATGGGCGCAGTGATTGGCCCTCCCTATCATATGACGGCTGTGTCCAATCACGGCCGTCACATTGTAAACAAAGACGAACGTCTCTGTGACAGTTCTCCCCCCGCCGAGCTCAGTGAGAGCTCTCAGTGCGGGGGGGGGGGGGGGGGAC
>BLSH010158756.1:3757415-3790663 GCA_018402905.1 Glandirana rugosa | reverse complement strand
TATATTATTATATAAAAGATCTCAACTCCCCTGTGGACCTACAAGCCCAAGCCTCTTTTTTTTTTTTTTTTTAATATGTTTCAATATTTTGGGGGCTACACCAATTAGAAAAAAAAAAACAAACAAACAAAAAACAGTTGTTGGCTACCTCCTCCTCCTCCACCGCCACTTCCACCTACACCACCACGGTCACTGCCTCCTCAACCTCCTACTCCACATTCACCACCTCCTCCATTTTTTATTTTTTTATGTGATTTTAACTTAAAAAATATTTTAAGTTATTTCCCTATGCACATTTGTTTGCAGGGCATGTGTCCTACTCTTACCCCCATTTTGCTTCCTTTTGCAGCCCTCTAGCTCTTTCCAGGACTTTTTTCGAGCCATTTTAGCACCCAATAGTTCGGGTCACCATTGACTTCAATGGGGTTCGGGGTTCAGGGTCAAGTTCGGGTCAAGTTCGGGGCCGAACTCAAACTTTTTCGTGAAGTTTGGCCGAACCCGAACATCCAGGTGTCCCCTCAACTCTAGAAAATATATTATTATATCTATACTGTATACAGTATATGTCTTATGAAACTCTGAGTCTATGTTTTGTTTTTACAATATTTCAGATTATTTCTACATTTCTATCCCCTTGCATTTTGTTGTCACAGTTCAGCACGGAACACTATGTTTGCTTGTATAAAAATTGTCACAGAGAAAATAATACTTGACCCCATGGATTGAAATCATCTTGATGCCTTTACAGAACCTTGAGGACAGATGGCAGAGCTCAAAGAAAATGTGCTTTGCAGACTGGAATGTGTATTGTTTGCAGCTTACAGAGTAAATGTTTTTCTCTAGAAAACATTACTATAAAAAGACACAGTACACAAGTAATTAAGAGAGTTTAGAAGAATTACATAAAAAGATCTGTAGTGTCTGTAGTTCTCTAACTCTGTGTGTCTGTAGTTCTCCCACTTTGCTTAAAGGCAAACTGCACTGGTTAAATGCTGATCTCTACTGAAAATCCTATTTGGCTTACTTTCATGCTGATCCATTGGCTTCAGTACCTTTTTAATCACTGACTTTGAAAATGTATGCAGATCAGATGTTTTCCCTTCACTGCATTTTAATGTGTTGAATACCTTTTCCAGGTTAGTTACTCAAAAGTATTGAACCCACAGGCTGCAACTAGCATTTTTTGCAAGTATGTTAGCAGTTAGCACCCTACATGTTTCTCTCAGTACAGGTTTTCTTTATATAAGGACACAAATACTGCTGCTTTGACCCATACAGACAAGGAGACCCTTCAGAATTCAAGAAAAGCTATACAGTCGGTCCCCGGGTTACAAACAAGATAGGGACTGTAGGTTTGTTCATAAGTCAAGTTTGTTTGTAAGTCGGAACAGGTACATTTTTTTAAGTGTAGCTTCAGCCAAAAATACTATTTTTAAGCTTTTTGGATAGCATAGGGAAGGGGTAACACCCCTGTAAGGTTTGTTTTGCTGTCTATGTTTCTGTTCAGAAGATTTCACCTCACTTTCTGTCCCAATGATAATTGGATTTTGAAAATTTTGGGTTGTTGTGGAAACAAACCTTGGTGATAAAGCATCAGTGGAGACACCCATTTCCCATAATAACTCCTACAGGAGTGAATTTCCCTTCCTAGGAGTAGATTTCCTCTCACTTCCTGTTGTCTCCCTCCGTTTGTAAGTAGGAGTCATTTGTAAGTCGAATGTTTGTAACTAGGGGACCGCCTGTATGGGGTCAGGTAGTCTAAATGGTAATCAAGGCACACATTTAGGACAGAATAAATAGGTAGTTCAAAAGAAGCACAAAAGAGACCATTTATACGGGATTGGAGCAATGTTTACTATATAGAGGCTGCACATACTTTCAGCAACATCCATTGCTGATTTAACACTTTTACCTCTACAAGGTCACACTAACACAAGTTAATGCTTTCCTCGGTAATGTATGTATTTAACTCTAGTAAACTTCTGATGCATGTACATGATAAATTAAATAATGGTGGCTTTGGCTTTACTGCAGAGGCTTTTGTGTCATAAGGTGAGTGGTTCAGATGAGTGGTAACAATTGGAAAATTATCCCTCTGCTGCAGAAAATATAAAGCTTTCTTTATATTCTAGGACAGGCTTTACCTCCAGTGCAAACACTAACTTTGGACACTCCAGGCCCCCCCCCCCATTATTTGCCTATGAAACACCATGACTGATAAAGATTCCTCAATACAATGGGAGTCATTCAATAAGAACAAATTAGCAAAAACTGAGTTATAAAAACCTTGCTCAACCACCAGAGAAAATAGATAACCATATATTACAACTCACTGGGCTAAATTTAATCATCATATTATTGTATTAATTGTATCAAAAACACTCTATTTCAGGACAATTTGTCAATAGAGGGACCCTACAGGAATTGCCTACATATACTTAATAACAAACAGTAGAATACACTCATTCCTAGTATAAATATGGACAGAGACAAAAAGAGATTGTTTGGGCTTATAGACCAAGCCCAACATGAGCATTTGATAGACAAGAAAACGGTTGTGTTTCTGAAGGTAGAACACCCAAAAATAAAAAATTTTATGCACTGCCCAAAGTCCAATCATCTCAGGAGTAGGATCACTCACTGAAAGAATTAGCGAATATATTGACAAAATATTCCAACCTTTTGTTTGTAATCAATTTTCTTATGTTACAACGGATTACAAATCATTAACAAGATTCTAGACATTAGAGCCATTAACAAATGGGCCCACAATGTCTTTGTCACCCAACTGTTAGAATTTTTGTTGACCAACGATAAATTTCAATACAATGGTAAATGCTACTGCCAGGCCCAAGGCAAAGCCACGGGCATCAAATGTGCCCCAGCTTATGCTACTATATACCTGGGTGACTGGGAAGCCTGGCTATTTGATGGAGGGGGGCGTCATCGGTGTATCTGTCCAGGATTATGTCCTGGTACAGGTACATTGATGACGTCCTCATCTTTTGGTCCGGCAATGAGGAAGAGCTAAATAATTTTGTGGGAATCCTGGCCAATAACCCCTATAATTTAAAATTCACTAGCTAATACCATTGCAAACATACGTTTTCTAGACTTGACAATTGCATGGAACAAAGGAGGTTCAATTAAAACTAAGTTGTGTAGGAGATCAACATCTACAAACAGTTTGCTCCATGCTAGGAGCTTTCATCCAAGAACTTTAGTCAGCAACATACCTGTTGGTCAGTATTTGAGAGTAAGTGTACCAACAGGGAAGACTTAAAACAGGAAGCAAAGACCTTAAAATAGAGGTTTCAGAGAAGAGGCATAATGAAAAATTGTTGACTAAGGCTTATAATTAAGCCAAAGATAGCCCACGCGAATCATTTATTTTTAAACAGAGAGAGGGCCCATAGGACAAGTCAGGTATAACTACAGTACACCCAAATGGCAGAAAAAGTGAGAGGGATTTTCTCCATACATTGGCACCACCTGAAAGAAGATGCCCCTGTAGGCAAATTTATTTCTGGAAATCCACAGATGGTGCCCCCCACCCCAAAGCACCTTGTTGGTGGGGACAAGGTCTCTTCCCGACAACCCTGGGCTGTGGTTGTTAGGGTCTGTGGGTGGGGGGGCTTATCAGAATCTGGAGGCCCCCTTTAACAAGGGGGTCCCCAGATCCTGGCCCCCACCCCTGTGTGAATGAGTATCGGGTACACGATACCCGATACTGACTACCTATCCACCAAAAAAATAATAAACACAAGAGACAAGTTTTGACAATTCCTTTATTAAAAATAACAAAATAGTGCTCCTCAATGTAAATCCATCGTCAATCACACTGCCCGCCAACCCGAAAAATGAAAAAAAAAAAAGAAAACACTCCCACCTCCTGGTGGGCCTTACACCGAATGCCTGCTCTTTGCTTTAACATCTCTTATATAGGTAAGGGGCGGGGCCACCTGGCTACATCACCCAGTAGTGCTGCCCTTTCTGACATCATATGCCCAGCATGCACCAGTCCGTGACATCAGAAGGGTCTCGATATTCATTCACATGTGGGGAGGGATCTGGGATCCCCCTTGTTAAAGGGGGCTTCCAGATTCTGATAAGCCCCCTGCCTGTGGACCCCGACAACCACAGTCCAGGGCTGTCAGGAAGAGACCCTTGTCCCCATGGTTCAGGAGGGGGGAGGTGCTTGCTCGTCCTCCCCTTTCCTGACCTGCCAGGCTGCATGCCAGTATAAGGGTCTGGTAAGGATTTTGAGGGGACCCCATGCCATTTTTGTTTAATAGTGGTCTGGGGTTCCCCTCCAAATCCATACCGAAGGGACCTATGTAGTGCAAGGGCTTGGCTGATTGGATACAGAGTGATTGGATAGATAAGTGTGCACTACTATTATATAACTTTGGTAAATCTAAAGGAGATTGTACAGAGATTACACAATCAGATTGTATAGTGTATGGCCATCTTTATACACCTAAAATTAGCTAGTTACTCTTTCAGTGCCATTAATTGTTAACAGAACCTCAAACAAAGAAGAAAATTTGCATTTATTCGAGTACAAAAATGCGCAACAGTCATGGTAAAAGATGTGCACATTTCAGCAGACCAAAATGCCCCATGGGCTACTTTTCTGCATTTGTCACATGTAGGGCAGCCATTGATTTCAATGCGCTGCCCTATGCGTGTTGTGGTAAAACCACACCAAAAACCATGCACTTCAACTACACTAGATGAGAATAAGGCCTGAAAGTGAAATTGGTGTGTTTATACACTCCCCCACCCTGAGCTGGACCTTGATTAAAAGAAATTTGAAAGCTGAATGTCTCTCTCCCATGTACTTGTATAAAGTTGGCCATGCACTATGCCATCAGATTGCACAATCTGTGTATAATTCCCTTTGGATTTATCAAAATTATGAAATAGGCAAACCCACCTGTACAATCCATTTCATTTCTTTCAAATCAGCAGGCCCTTACACTACATAGCTAATGGTAGATCTAAATGAGATTGTATAATTAGATTGTACAGTGCATTGCCACCTTAAAAGAAGAAGTAGGAAAGTGGGTGGAAATAAAAGAGGTGGTATAATGATGAGGAAGGTGTGTTTCAAAGAGGTAAAATTCTATTCTGTAATGCAGTATGGCGGTGCATGGTGGGATATAAGGTTCTTGGAAGGTCACATGATGATACAGGAAGTCAGCTCTCAGAAAGTATTTTTTTTAATTTTAACTGAGAGGTGAAGATTCAAAGAAAATTACTGGATACCATACCCAAACTCTGCTGCTTAATTAGGAAATCTGTGGCTGAAGGCCGGTACTCCTGGCTGGGATTTACAGTCCCTTTACAGCTGGATAGTAGCAAACATTGGCCGACAACTTGGTAAACTCCAAACTATGAATTAGTGTTGGCTACTTGTAGAAAACACAGTGAATACAGCTAACACATTTCAACCAAAACATGTTAAATGTTTTCACTGTGTTTTCTACATGTAGCCAACAAGAATTCATATTTTGGAGTTTACCAAGTTGCCAGCGAATGTTTGCTATTATGAAGATGCAAAGCTTCCTTAGACTAGGTAAGTGAGAGATAAGCACATTGGATTGGATAGCCTGAGCAGACAAGACACAAGAAAAGGCTTTTGTGTATTGTGAAAAGTGAAATTCTACCTAAAAAGGTGAACATAGCCTTTAGGCCTCATGCATACAGGACTAGAGTTGAGCGGACACCTGGATGTTCGGGTTCAGCGGGTTCGGCCGAACTTTGCGAAAAAGTTCTAGTTTGGCCCCGAACTTGACCCCAAACCCCGAACCACATTGAAGTCAATGGTGACCCAAACTTTTGGGCACTAAAATGTCTCTAAAAAAGTCCTGTAAAGGGCTAGAGGGCTGCAAAAAGAAGCAAATGGGGGTAAGAGTAGGACAAGTGCCCTGCAAACAAATGTGGATAGGGAAATAACTTAAAATCACATTAAAAAAATAAAAAATGGAGGAGGAGGTGGATGTGGAGTGAGGGGTTGAGGAGGCGGTGACCGTGGCGGTGTAAGTGATGAAAGTGGCGGTGGAGGAGGAGGAGGAGGTAGCCAGCACTGTTTTTTGTTTGTTTGTTTGTTTTTTTTTTCTAATTGGGGTAGCTCCCAAAATATTGAGACATATTTAAAAAAAAAGGATATGTTCACTTAAGTATACCAATGGCTGTGTGAGGCCGTTATAAATGGCTATTCTGCACAAGGTACAGACAAGTCTTGTGGGATCCATGCCTGGTTCATTTTAATAAAGGTTAGCTTGTCCACGATGGCGGTGGACAGACGGCTCGCTTGTCTGTGATAACGCCCCCCTGCTGTGCTAAACACACGTTCAGACAATACACTGGCTGCAGGGCAGGCCAGCACCTCCAAGGCATTAAGGGCAAGCTCAGGCCATGTGCCCAATTTGGAGACCCAGAAGTTGAATGGGGCAGACCCATCAGCCAGTACGTGTAGGCATGTGCACACATACTGTTCCACCATGTTGCTGAAATGCTGCCTCCTGCTAAGACGTTGCCTATCAGCTGGTGGTGCTGTTTGTTGTGGCGGGCTGCTGACAAAGCTTTTCCACATTTCGGCCATGCTAACCCTGCCTCTGAGGTGCTGGCGGTTCCACAGCTGCGTTGGCGACCTCTTTCTCCTCCTCTGCTTTCGCCTTGTGCTTCCAATGAGCCCCCAGTGTCATTTTGGAATGCCCTCAGCAGCACGTCTGCCAGCGTGCGCTGGTAGTTGTGCATCTTCCGATCACGCTCCAGTGAGGGAATTAAGGACGGCACGTTGTCCTTGTAATGGGGATCCAGCAGGGTGGCCGCCCAGTGTGGACAACTCGGTCATTGCACAGGCACTGCAGCATGTAGTTGCTCATGTGTGCCAGGCTGCCCAGAGGCAAAGACAAGCTGTCCTCTGTGGGAGGTGTATCATCTGTGTCCTCTGTATCCCCCCAGCCACGCTCCAGTGATGCCCACGAGCTGCGTTGGGTGCCACCCTGCTGTGAACACGGTTCCTCCTCCTCATCATCATCTTCCTCTTCCTCCTCATCCTCCAGAACTGTGCCCTGGCTTGAAAATTTTTTACATGGCTTATGCTGGTGCAGGAACCCACCCTCATAGACACTTGTGAATGACTGGCCTGATAACCGTGGACATGACTCCTCTTCCTCCTCCTCTTCCTCCTGTGCCACATCTTCTTCCATCATCGCCCGAAGTGTTTTTTCAAGGAGACATAGAAGTGGGATAGTAACGCTGAGAACAGCGTCATCTGCACTGACCATGTTGGTGGAATACTCGAAACACCGCAATATGGTACACAGGTCTCGCATGGAGGCCCACTAATTGGTGGTGAAGTCGTGCTGTTCCGCAGAGCGACTGACCCGTGCGTGCTGCAGCTAAAACTCCACTATTGCCTGCTGCTGCTCGCACAGTCTCTCCGGCATGTGCAAGGTGGAGTTCCACCTTGTGGGCACGTCGCATAGGAGGCAGTGAGCGGAAAGGCCGAAGTTCCGCTGCAGCACAGGCAGGCGAGCAGCAGCAGGGTGAGAACGCCCAAAGTGCTCACAGACGGCCCTCACTTTCTGCAGCAGCTCTGACATATCCGGGTAGTTTTTTAGAAATTTCTGCACCACCAAATTCAGCACATGAGCCAGGCAAGGGATGTGCGTCAAACCGGCTAGGCCCAGAGCTGCTATGAAATTTTGCCCATTATCGTACACCACCAGGCCAGGCTTGAGGCTCAGTGGCAACAACCACTCATCGGTCTGTTGTTCAATGCCCATCTACAGCTCCTGCGCAGTGTGGGGTTTATCCCCAAACATATCAGTTCTAAAACAGCCTGCTGTCATTTCCCCCTGGATGTGCTGAAGTTGGTGGTGAAGGTGTTACGCTGACCGGATGAGGAGGTGGTAGAGGAGGAGGAAGCGGAGTAGGAGGAGGAGGCAACAGGAGGCAACGAGAAACGCCCTGCAATCCTCGGTGGAGGAAGTACATGCGCCAAACTGCTATCCGCCTCAGGCCCACCCGCCACTACATTTTCCCAGTGTGCAGTTAGCGAGATATAGCGTCCCTGACTGTGCTTACTGGTCCATGTATCAGTGGTTATGTGGACCTTGCCACAGATGGCGTTGCACAGTGCACACTTGATCTTATCCCCGACTTGTTTTAGCAGGGAAGGGATGGCTCGCCTGGAAAAGTAGTGGCGGCTGGGAACCACATACTGTGGGACAGCCACCACCCCATCAGGTTTTTAAAACTGTCTGTGTCCACCAGACGGAATGACAGCATTTCAGAGGCCAGGAATTTTAAAATGCTGGCATTCAGGGCCTGGGATCGCGAGTGGGTAGGGGGGTACTTCCTCTTTCTCTCCAGGGTTTGGGAGATGGACAGCCGTAAGCTTCCATGGGACCATGGTATGGAAATGTTTGGGGACGGTGGCGGACATGGTGGCGTTGCTGTCACATCGTCTGTTTGCTGGGTGGCAGGTGACACTGGCACTGCTGAAGTGGAGGAATAGGCCGAGGCAGCAGCAGAAGAGGAAGCAGGAGGAGCCCGAGACCTTTCTTGGATTTTGAGGTGCTTATTCCACTGCAGCTCGTGCTTTGCATATAGATTCCTGGTCATGCAGGTTGTGCTCAGGTTTAGAACATTTATGCCTCGCTTCAGGCTCTGATTGCACAGCGTGCAAACCACTCGTGTCTTGTCGTCAGCACATTGTCTAAAGAACTGCCATGCCAGGGAACTCCTTTGAGCTGCCTTTGGTGTGCTAGGTCCCTGGGTGCGGTGGGTAGTAGCAGGCACACTGTCTAGGGGACGATTGCTCCGCTTTTGCAACCTGCTACCTCTTTTGCTGTGCTGGTGCCTCTGTGCGACCACGACCTCTTTCTCCAAACTGCACACGTCACTCGCATGGCCTTCATTCCATGTGGGGTCTAGGACCTCATCATCCTCCACATCATCTTCCACCCACTCTTCACCACTGCCCTCTCTGTCAGTCTGCACACTGTAGAAAGCCGCAGCAGTTTCGTCATCAGAGACGTGCTGCAGTGGTGTTTCCATGTCCTCATCCTGAAACAGAAGTGGTTGGGCATCGGTGCACTCAATGTCTTCCACTTCTGGGGCAGGGCTATGTGGATGGCCCACGGAAAGCACACCAGCAGAGTCATCAAAAAGCAGAAGAGACTGCTGCATGACTTGGGGCTCAGACTGCTTGGCTGATTTACAAGGGGCTGAGGTGAAAGACAGATGGCCATAGGGTTCAGGTGCCAACTCTGAGCTTTCAGCAAGGGACCGGGTGGGAGACAATGTGAAGGAACTGGAGGCATTGTCTGCCACCCAATCTACTATCACCTGTACTTGTTCTGGCTTTACCATTCGTTGAGCGGCTTTCAGGCCTACCATATAACGTTGAAGGTTCTGTCGGATACTCGCACCTGAGGAAGGTGTTTCACTTGTGCTTGTAGCTGGCACAGATCGACCACGTCCTCTCCTTGCAACAGGAGCTTCACCAACACCACCAACACCAGCAGCACCAACAGCACCATGACCACAACCACGTCCCTTATTTGACGCTCTCCTCATTCTGGATGCAAATGTACTATTTAGCACAAATTTATATGATTTTTTATAACGGTAATCTGTCCCTCACACCAGCAGTAGGAACCTCTTCCTACACCAGTATGAGATGATTTTATAACGGTAATCTGTCCCTCACACCAACAGCAGGAACCTCTCCCAATACCAATATGAGATGATTTTATAACAGTAATCTGTCCCTCACACCAGAAGCAGGAACCTCTCCCTACACAAGTATGAGATGATTTTATAACGGTAATCTGTCCCTCACACCAGCAGCAGGAACCTCTCCCTACACCAGTATGAGATGATTTTATAACGGTAATCTGTCCCTCACACCAGCAGCAGGAACCTCTCCCTACACCAGTAGGAGATGATTTTATAACTGTAATCTGTCCCTCACACCAGCAGCAGGAACCTCTCCCTACACCAGTATGAGATGATTTTATAACAGTAATCTGTCCCTCACACCAGCAGCAGGAACCTCTCCCTACACCAGTATGAAATGATTTTTAAACGGTAATCTGTCCCTCACACCAGCAGCAGGAACCTCTCCCTACACCAGTATGAGATGATTTTATAATGCTAATCTGTCCCTCACACCAGCAACAGGAACCTCTCCCTATATTAGTATGAGATGATTTTATAAGGGTAATTTTTCCCTCACACCAGCAGCAGGAACCTCTCCCTACACCAGTATGAGATGATTTTATAACGGTAATCTGTCACTCACACCAGCAGCAGGAACCTCTCCCTATACCAGTATGAGATGATGTTATAACGGTAATCTGTCCCTCACACCAGCAGCAGGAACCTCTCCCTATACTAGTATGAGATGATTTTATAACGTTTATCTGTCCCTCACACCAGCAGCAGGAACCTCTCCCTATACTAGTATGAGATGATTTTATAACGGTAATCTGTCCCTCACACCAGCAGCAGGAACCTCTCCCTACACCAGTATGAGATGATTTTATAACGCTAATCTGTCCCTCACACCAGCAGCAGGAACTGCTGCCTATACCAATATAAGATGATTTTATAACGCTAATCTATCCCTCACACCAGCAGCAGGAACCTCTCCCTATACTAGTATGAGATGATTTTATAACACTAATCTATCCTTCACACCAGCAGCAGGAACCTCTCCCTATACCAGTATGAGATGATTTTATAACGCTAATTTATCCCTCACACCAGCGGCAGGAACCTTTCCCTATACCAGTATGAGATGATTTTATAACGCTAATCTATCCCTCACACCAGCATTAGGAACCTCTCCCTATACCAGTATGAGATGATTTTATAATGCTAATCTATCCCTCACAGCAGTGGCTGGAACCTCTCCCTATACCAGTATGAGATGATTTTATAACAGTAATCTGTGCCTCACAGCAGCGGCAGCATCCTCTCCCTACACCAGTCTGAGAGCATGTTACATGCAGCGCTACGTGACTCCATCTCATATCGAGGCTGGGTCACATGATGCACTGGCCAATCACAGCCATGCCATTAGTATTCATGGCTGTGATGGCTTCTAAGGGCAAACGAGTGAAACACTTCTTGATTGGCTACCCTGCAGCTATTCAAAAGGTGCTAAAAAATGCCCGAACCCCAAACCCGGACTTTTTCTCAAATGTCCATTTTCGGGACACGGACACCCTAAAGTCCGGTACGAACCCGAACTTTACTGTTCGGGTTAGCTCAACTCTACACAGGCCATTTTTTGACTGTTTTACAGCAGCTGTTTTGAGCTGCAGATGTTTTTTCCTACAGTCAATAAACTCTCCATCATGTTATCCTATGCATTCATGCACACATAGGCTGTTATCAACTGTTTTTAGCAGTGACTTTTTCAGCTGTAAAAAAACCACAAGACCAGTGGGTTCTGAGAGACGTTTTTCAGCTGTAAAAACATTCAAATGCTCAAAAAAGTGGCTAAATGTTTTTGGAAGTTTTAGATCAGTTGAGAAAAAAAAGAGAAACACTGGCCCTTTAAAAATGCAAAAAAATGGCGGTAATATAACGCTGGTAAAAGCTGAAAAAATCACTGATACACTACTGATGTTTTTAGGACTTTTTTTAACATCCTGTGTGCAAAAACATTGGGGATCGACGTTTAGCCGTGTTTTTGCTAATTTTTTTGCGTTTTTGAGCGTTTGAATGTTTTTACAGCTAAAAACGTTTCTCAGAACCCACTGGTCTTGGGTTTTTTTTACAGCTCAAAAACTTCACTGCTAAAAACAGTTGATAACAGCCTATGTGTGCATGAGCACATAGGACAACATGATGGTGGGTTTTTTGACTGTAGAGAAAAATATCTGCAGCTAAAAACAACTGCTGTAAAACTGTCAAAAAACATCCTGTGTGCATGAGGCCATAAAGGGGTTGTAAAGGTTTGCTTTTTATTTTTTTTTAAATAATAAACATGTCGTACTTACATCCTCTGTGCAACGGTTTTGTACAAAGTGGCCCCGATCCTCCTCTTCTGGGGCCCCTCAGAGGCGCCCCTGGCTCCTCCCTGCATTGAATGCCTCGTCTGAGGAGGTTCTTTCCCTCGGGGCACCCGTGCAGGCGCGCTCCCATGTCCTGCTGCTGAATCCATTGACACAGTCAGCAGGAGTCGGCCCCGCCCCTTGGCTCCAGCGTCATTGGATTTGATAGATAGCAGGAGAGCCAATGGTTACGCTTTTATCAGTCTATCAAATCAGGACCTGAGACACTGGCAGGAGCCTACGCAGAGGCTTAGACATTAATGGCTGTGTGTTGAGCTATTTTGAGGGGACAGCAAATTTACACTGTTATACAAGCTGTACACTCACTACTTTACATTGTAGCAAAGTGTCATTTATTCAGTGTTGTCACATGAAAAGATAGAATAAAATATTTACAAAAATGTGAGGGATGTACTCACTTTTGTGAGATACTATATATATATTTGTATTAGCTGCACCTTGCTGGTACCATGTTGGACTGTCTTTTGCCTTCAGAATTGCCTTAATTCTTTATGGCATAGATGCAACAAGGTGTTGGAAATATTCCTCAGAGATTTTGGTCAATATTGACATGATAGCATCACACAGTTGCTGCAGATTTGTCGGCTGCTCATCCATGATGCAAATCTCCCGTTCCACCACATCCCAAAGGTGCTCTATGGGATTGAGATCTAATGACTGTGGAGGCCATTGGAATACAGTGAACTCATTGTCATGTTCAAGAAACCAGTTTGAGATGATTTGAGCTTTGTGACATGGTGTTATCCTTCTGGAAGCAGCCATCAGCTAATGGGTTCAGTGCAGTCATAAAGGGATGGACATGGTAAGCAACAATACTCAGGTAGGCCATGACGTTTAAATGATGCTTAACTGGTACTAAGTGGCCCAAAGTGTGCCAAGAAAATATCCCTCACACCATTATACCACCAGCCTGAACTGTTGATACAAGGCAGGATTAATCCATGCTTTCATGTTGTTTACATCAAATTCTGACCCTACCTTTAGAATTTTGCAGACCAGGCCACATATTTCCACTCTTCTATTGTCCAATTTTGGTGAGTGTGTGCGAATTGTAGCCTAAGTTTCCCGTTCTTAGGTGACAGGAGTGACACCGGGTGTGGGTTTTCTGCTGTAGCCCATCTACATCAAGGTTTGATGTGTTGTGTGTTCAGAGATGGTATTCTGTATACCTTGGTTGTAAAGAGTGGTTATTTGAGTTACTGTTGCCTTTCTATCATCTCAAACCAGTCTCGAAACAGTCTGCCCATTTTCCTCTGACCTCTGACATCAACAAGGCATTTTCATCCACACAACTTCCACTCACTGCATATTTTCTCTTTTTTGGACCATTCTCTGTAATCCCTAGAGATGGTTGTGTGTGAAAATCCCAGATCAGCAGTTTTTAAAATACTCAGACTAGCCCTTCTGACACCAATAACCTTGCCACGCTCAGAGTTACCTAAATCCTCTTCCTTCCCCATTCTGATGCTCGGTTTGAACTTCAGCAAGGGAAGAATGCACTGACATAATATATTTATACAGTACTATATTGATTTTAATAACAGTTCATTAAATTGTTTATAGGCGTCCATACACTAGTTTTTAACAGAAGTCACTCAATAGCCATAGCCATTTGGAAGCAAATGCCTTGAAGGTCATATTGTAAAACTAATGCCCTTTTCAGTTCTTGGTTACCATTGGCAAGTTTTTCTTCATTTTGACTTTCATGTCCTTTGATTTTTTCCTGGGCCCTCTTGTCCTTTATCAAAATCAAGAGCAAGTTACAAGTTACCAGGTGACTCTCCCTTACACAGCAGAGGCCCCTCACTTGCTGACCTTCGTTGTACTATGCTTTCTGACAGTAGGACCAAATAAGGAGAAGAGCACTTCCTTATTAGGTTATGTCAATATTTCTCCTAAATTCTTCCATTTGTGTTACTATATGTAAACTCAGGTCTGTTTTCATACCACTTTACACATACATAGAAAAGCTTAATGAGGAAGGATTAGAGTTAGAAAGGCATGTCACACATTTCAAGAGTAGTTAAAGGATGCAGAGCTAATTTGGTGTTACAGGTTCAACAACCCGACACACTTTTTCTGTCATTTTAAGATTTTATTTGAAGTCAACCAGCCTTATAGTACATATTTTATTATTGAGATAAAAATACCAGTTATTCCAAAAAAAAAGTTAATTTTCAAAATGAAGTGCCCACTTGTATCCCTTTACCCTAAATGTTATTTATTTATGAATTTATTTGATACAGATATTTACATAGTGCCAACAATTTACACAGCACTTTACATACTGTACATTATACTCCTATCAATCTCTGCCCTCTACAATCTAAGGTCCCTATCTCCACATACATGCAAACATATATTCACATAAAATACAGTATGTAGGAGTTAATAAATGTTGTCACAGCTAGGCTCCACTCAATGTGTTTCTTCACCGGGGACGTCATCAGAGGATGGTTTTTGTAACCATCTTCTGATGACAACCCCTTTGATGTAATGCATCAGGCAGAGCATGGCTGTTATATCATCACATCTGCTGGCTTGCGTGAGGTGATTTTACATGCTTGTTTCCTGTTTTTCCTTGTGATTTCCTTTTTATCCAATTGACCACCGGAAGATTTACCCCCTTCATGACCAGGCCATTTTTTGAAATATAACTGACAATTGTGCAGTCATGCAGTGCTGTACACAAATAAAATTGATGTCTTTTTTCCACAGATAGAGCTTTCTTTTGGTGGTATTTGATCACCACTGCATTTTTATCTTTTGCGCTATAAACAAGACAATTTTGAAAAAAAAAAACGAATTTCTTCATACATTTAGGGCAATATGTATTCTGCTACATATTTTTGGTAAAAAAAAATCCCAATAAGCGTTTATTGATTGGTTTGTGCAAAAGTTACAATGTCTACAAACTATAGTATATATACTGGAATTTTAATGAATGAATGAATGAATGAATGAATGAATGAATTTATTAATAATGGTGGCGATCAGCGACTTATAGTGGGACTGCGATATTGCAGTGGAAAATTGGACACTAACTGACACTTTTTGGCAACCAATGATACTGATACAGTGATCAGTGCTAAAAATATACCCTGTCACTGTACTAATGACACTAGCTGGGAAGGGGTTAAACATATATGGTGATCAAAGGGTTAAATGTGTGCCAACAGTGTTTTGGTGTACTATGTGTGGTGCTTTTTCTAAGGGAAGTAATGTATTTTATTCCCTGCTTTGGGGGGGGGGGAGAAAACCCATTACTTTCCCGCTAACAGGGCAGAGCTCTGCCTTGTTTAGATAGGCAGAGCCCTGTCCTGTGTGCCTTTCCAATGATCGTAGGGTGACGGCAGTCATCCATTGGCATCTGCTGTATATAATCAAAGCACAGCCGGAGCGGTGGTAGCACGCAGGCTGTGCCCCCTACCCCGTACCTAGTATGTGATCTAATGCAGGAGAGCCTCCTTGCCGCCATATATGTAAGTTATATGGTCGGTAAGCAGTTAAGCAATACATGCATTTCTTTTAAGTGGCATGACAGTATGTGGCCTGTGTTTGTTCTCCTCTGCATGCTGGCTTACTTTAATCTGGGATTGAGAATGATGTCATTCCCTCCCTGGAGTTGTACAGATGCCGTATGCAGTCAATGCTGTGATATGTGCACTACTAAGCGCTGAAGACCTCCTATGGTTTAGAGGTCATTCCAATTTGGTAAGGAGTTTATGTGCACAGTGGTGTGAGAACACAAAAGGTGTCACTGAATTGAAGTGAAGTTTATCATGTTATTTCACATTAAGGTGTCCATTTATGAAACTGTGAACAGTGGCAATCCCGAGTATCGCTGCTGGTCTCAGTTAATGGTTTATGAAACCGGGATGATCGAGCGAGAACATGTTCTCCGCTGATCATCTCCACACACAGAGAAGCCGTCATTGACTGAAACAAAAATTGCCAGTTTACGAATCTGCGATGTCAGCACTTCACTGGCGATCTCTGTCAGGATTCCCCCTCCACGATCCACCAGCTCAGAGGTGGTAAACCTGGGAGTGAAGAAAGAATCTGGGGGGAACTGAGGGGAAAAGAGGAAGATTATTAACTTAATTCTTCCTCGATCACACTCCCCAAGAGAGTAAACATGCCCCTGTGCCATGTTTATGTGTATATACAGTATATACAGTCAGGTCCATAAATATTGGGACATTGACACAATTCTAATCTTTTTGGCTCTATACACCACCACCACAATGGATTTGAAATGAAACAAACAAGATGTGCTTTAACTGCAGACTTTCAGCTTTAATTTGAGGATATTTACATCCAAATCAGGTGAATGGTGTAGGAATTACAACAGTTTGTGTATGTGCCTCACACTTTTTAAGGGACCAAAAGTAATGGGACAATTGGCTGCATAGCTGTTCCATGGCCAGGTGTATGTTATGCCCTCATTATCCCATTTACAAGGAGCAGATAAAAGGTCCAGAGTTCACTTCAAGTAGGCTATTTGCATTTGGAATCTATTGCTGTCAACTCTCAATATGAGATCCAAAGAGCTGTCACTATCAGTGAAGCAAGCCATCATTAGGCTGAAAAAACAAAACAAACCCATCAGCGAGATAGCAAAAACATTAGGTGTGGCCAAATCAACTGTTTGGAACATCCTTAAAAAGAAAGAATGCACCGGTGAGCTCAGCAACACCAAAAGACCCGCAAGACCACGGAAAACAACTGTGGTGGATGACCAAAGAATTCTTTCCGTGGTGAAGAAAACACCCTTCACAACAGTTGGCCAGATCAAGAACACTCTCCAGGAGGTAGGTGTATGTGTGTCAAAGTCAACAATCAAGAGAAGACTTCACCAGAGTGAATGCAGAGGGTTCACCACAAGATGTAAACCATTGGTGAGCCTCAAAAACAGTAAGGCCAGATTAGAGTTTGCCAAACAACATCTAAAAAAGCCTTCAGAGTTTTGAAACAACATCCTATGGACAGATGAGACCAAGATCAACTTGTACCAGAGTGATGGGAAGAGAAGAGTATGGAGAAGGAAAGGAACTGCTCATGATCCAAAGCATACCACCTCATCAGTGAAGTGTGGTGGTGATAGTGTCATGGCGTGGGCATGTATGGCTGCCAATGGAACTGGTTCTCTTGTATTTATTGATGATGTGACTGCTGACAAAAGCAGCAGGATGAATTCTGAAGTGTTTCGGGCAATATTATCTGCTCATATTCAGCCAAATGCTTCAGAACTCATTGGACAGCGCTTCACAGTGCAGATGGACAATGACCCGATGCATACTGCAAAAGCAACCAAAGAGTTTTTTAAGGGAAAGAAGTGAAATGCTATGCAATGGCCAAGTCAATCACCTGACCTGAATCAGAGCATGCCTTTCACTTGCTGAAGACAACTGAAGGGAAAATGCCCCAAGACCAAGCAGGAACTGAAGACAGTTGCAGTAGAGGCCTGGCAGAGCATCACCAGGAATGAAACCCAGCGCCTGGTGATGTCTATGCATTCCAGACTTCAGGCTGTAATTGACTGCAAAGGATTTGCAACCAAGTATTAAAAAGTGAAAGTTTGATTTATGATTGTTAATCTGTCCCATTACTTTTGGTCCCTTAAAAAGTGGGAGGCACATATACAAACTGTTGTAATTCCTATACCGTTCACCTGATTTGATTGTAAATACCCTCAAATTAAAGCTGAAAATCTGCAGTTAAAGCACATCTTGTTCTTTTCAAATCTATTGTTCTGGTGTATAGAGCCAAAAAGATTAGAATTGTGTTGATGTCCCAATATGTATGGACCTGACTGTATATAAAGTATCTCACAAAAGTGAGTACATCCCTCACATTTTTGTAAATATTTTATTATATGTTTTCATGTGAAAACGCTGAAGCAATGACGCTTTGCTACAATGCAAAGTAGTGAGTGTACAGCTTGTATAACAGCGTAAATTTGTTGTCCTCTCAAAATAACAACACACAGCCATTAATGCCTAAACCACTGGCAACAAAAGTGAGTACACCCCTCACTGAAAATGTCCAAATTGGGTCCAATTAGCCATTTTCCCTCCCCGTGTCATATGACTCATTAGTGTTACAAGGTCTCAGGTGTGAATGGGGAGCAGGTGTGTTAAATTTTGTTTTATAGCTCTCACTCTCTTATACTAGTTACTGGAAGTTCAACATGGCGCCTCATGGCAAAGAACTCTCTGAGCATCTGAAAAAAAGAATTATTTCTCCACATAAAGATGGCCTTGGCTATAAGAAGATTGCCAAGACCCTGAAACTGAGCTGCAGCATGGTGGTCAAGACCATACAGTGGTTTAACAGAACAGTTCCCACTCAGAACAGGCCCCGTCAAGGTCAACTAAAGAGGTTGAGTGCAAGTGCTCAGTGTCATGTCCAGAGGTTGTCTTTGGGAAATAGATGTATGAGTGCTGCCAGCATTGCTGCAGAGGTTGAAGGGGTGGGGGAGTCAGCCTGTCAGTGCTCAGACCATATGCTGCATACTGCATCAAATTGGTCTACATGGCTGTTGTCCCACAAGGAAGTCTCTTTTAAAAATGATGCACAAGAAAGCCTGCAAACAGTTTGCTGAAGACAAGCAAACTAAGGACATGGATTACTGAAACCATGTCCTGTGGTCTGATGAGACCAAGATAAACTTTGTTCAGATGGTGTCAAGCGTGTGTGGCGGCTACCAGGTGAGGAGTACAAAGACAAGTGTGTCTTGCCAACAGGCAAGCATGGTGGTGGGAGTGTCATGGTCTGGAGCTGCATGAGTACTGCCGGAACTGGGGAGCTACAGTTCATTGAGGGAACCATGAATGCCAACATGTACTGTGACATACTAAAGCAGAGCATGACCCCCTCCCTTCAGAGACTGGGCCGCAGGGCAATATTCCAACATGATAACAACCCCAAACACCCCTCCAAGATGACCACTGCTTTGCTAAAGAAGCTGAGGGTAAAGGTGATGGACTGGCTAAGCATGTCCCCAGACCTAAATCCTATTGAGCATCTGTGGGGCATCCTCTAACAGAAGGTGGAGGTGTGCAAGGTCTTTAACATTCACCAGCTCCGTGACATCGTCATGGAGGAGTGGAAGAGGACTCCAGAGGCAACCTGTGAAGCTCTTGTGAATTCCATGTCCAAGAGGGTTAAGGCAGTGCTGGAAAATAATGGTTTGCCACACAAAATGTTGACACATTGGGCCCAATTTGGACATTTTCACATTTACTATTTCAGGTGTGTACTCACTTTTTTTTGCCAGCCGTTTAGACATTAATGATTGTGTGTTGAGTAACTTTGAGGGGACAGCAAATTTACAATGTTATACAAGCTGTACACTCACTACTTTACATTGTAGTAAAGTGTAATTTCTTCAGTGTAATCAAAAGAAAAGACATAATAAAATATTTACAAAAATGTGAGGGGTGTACTCACTTTTGTGAGATACTGTATATGTATATGTAGTGTGTGTGTGTGTGTGTGTATATATATATTATGTAGGGGGGACTAGTTATTGTGTTAACATAAGGTGGGTGGTCTCCTCTAAGAATGTCCATGTACTCAGCAGTGATAATTTACCACTGCTTAATAAACAGACACCTCGAGTGTTTCAGTGAGTTTCTGGTACTGTAACCTTGCTATGTCTCATGAGATTAAAGTAACAGGGGGCGTTCTCCACTGTTGGAAGCATTTGTGATTGCTTCACTTCTCAAAAGGAGAAGCTATCTAAACCGCTTCATAAACAGGCACTCAGATGCAACCTATACAAGATGGTAAGCTGTTCACGCTTGCTCTATCCAATGGAAACAATCCCAATTCTGATCTAGCATAAAGATATCCAAAAGATTAATTGTGCTCTAACAGCCTTCTTATGGCAATGTAAAAGATCACTAATTGCCTTGACAAAATTATATCTTCCGAAGAATGAGGGGGGGGGGGGGGTTAGGATTACCTTTCATCAGGTTATACAACTTGTAATGTTTACTCTAGGTATGGACTGGCTCACCCAGGGCTCAAAATTCACCAATTACAAATTGGAATCGGCCATGGTCTACCTATACAATCTATCTTCTATCCTACACAGCAACTTAAGATCCCTTCCTCAGGATCTACGATCCAATCTCCTGCTTAGAGACACCCTCATTGCCTGGAGGGAAATCAGAAATCATATGGGCGTTTCACCAAACATTTCACACCACCTACCAATTCAAGGCAACCCTATGCTTATTCCCTCTACCCAACACCCAGTCTTTCAATACTGGGAAAACAAAGGTCTACAAAAAGTGGCCTCTATTTATGATACTCAAAGTGGTCTCCTCAAACCCTATCAAAACATTCTTATAGAATACAACTTATCAGACAAACATATTTTCTACCTACTGCAACTCTCATCTTATGTAAACAAACTCTGCCCAAAACCTCATATCAGATTCAAATATACGCTAATAGACAAACTCATAAATGACTGAACCATATCCACATTGTTAATCTACAACCCACTAATACCTTTCTTTACTAATTCCTTGGACCACACAGCTACAAGAACATGTGGTAAAGAAATCCAGGAAGAAAGCCTTACCCAAATTCTTCAAACTGGCTATAAAAAAGTAATCAGCCTTATCACAAACGAGTCTTGGAGAGAAACTCAGCTTAAACTCATGTCCTATATACCCTACTACTCACTAGAGAATTCTCTGGGAGTAAAAATTTGCCCATGGTGTAAAACAACCAAACCTACACTATTTCACCACCTCTGGTTATGCTCCTCTATAACCACTTTCTGGACTCAAATCCGATCTTACATACAAGCGGTGACCCAGATAGACATCCCATCTGAACCCAGCCTTCTACTCTTCGGCTCTGAACAATCCATGACTGTACCTACCAATCCCACTTCTTCTTATCCTCAACACCTCCCAAAATGGATCCATCTATACCTTCTCATGGCCCGGAGATCTATACTCAAACACTGGATCCAACCAAATCTGCCATCCCTCACCGTAGTGAAAAGGGAGATGAAAGTCTTACTATATAGAGAACTACTGGGGTATTAGTCCAATAAGAGAAGCTCTGAAAAGCGATTTCTACAATGATGGCAACCCTTGATCCAGGCAAGCTTCTCTAATTAGGAACAAGAGACTCTTCGCTCCCCCTACCTATATGAACTATGGCACTCAACCTGTCAGAATGACTATTCACCTTCAACCCCAATGAGAGAACCTTTTATCTTATTACCCTCTCTGAACTATGACTACCAGGCAATGACAACATAATAGTTCCTGTACCCCCCCCCCCCACAAGCTACTCTTTACTCTACTAGTTAATTACTTTACGTATTATAAGGCACTTCATATACTTAAACTCTGCTATAGTTCGCAACCTGCCTCAGAAACCTGTGTAGGGCGCAAACCTGGACACAGGGGAGACTAGGGCAAACAGGTCTCCTTTATCCATCCAAGCTTCTTATATACAACTTCCGCAGATTACAGCACTATCTAATGTTGTACTGGTTTGCCCTATATATTATATCCTATTTGTCTGTTTTATCTGTTTATTACCCTCCCCCCTCTTGATCCTGCTCTCCCAGTTTGTAGCCAAACAAGTGAACATCCATGTAGTTACAAACCTGTTTTCCTACAACAAAATAATTGCAACGTAATGTATGTACTGACTTGATAAATCTCAATAAAATATGTTATAAAAAAATTAAAAATAAACAGGCACTCAGGGGAAAGTGATCTCCTCTGAATGCCGGAGAACTGAGAAGTGGATATTTTCCACTGCTTAATAAACAGACACCTAATTGGACTTTTTGTTGCTTCACTGAGATGTTTATAGATCCATTATTGCAGTGTGTGAGTTTTATTTGTTTGTCCATATTATTCACTTTAGGCCCCTTTTACACTTGTGTGACTTGTCCTGCGACTTGGGACTGCAGAGTTGCAAGACAAGTTGTACCCCATGATTTCCAATGAGTACCATTCATATCTGTGTGACTTCAAATCGCAGCAACTTCAAAGTAGTCTGTGCACTACTCTGGTCCGACTTTAACATGGCTTGAGGTCCATTGACCTCAAGATTACACAGGCATTGCTTCAAGTTGCATGAAAATCACAGCAAAATTGCGTGACATTCAAGTTGCACAAGTGTGAAAGGGGCCTTATTTTGTTTGTGAGCTTTATTGCAAATTCTATGTTTATTTTTACACACACTTTATATTTGGGTTTATGGCAGTTTTAAAGGTTTTCTTTGTATACTTATTAATACCGTTTGAGTGCAGCTTCCTTGAGTAGTTATCACCATTAGTGCAGTCCTGGTAAGGTTGTTTGAATAAGTGGACAGAAGTAAATCCCTTTTCTTTAGAGAAGAAGAATGCAAAATAGGAGACTTTAGAATGTGTATTGTAATGTATGGGGTTGAATAAATAAAACTGTCTTCAATCGAAATGTTTTGAGTTATTTTAATCTAGAGAATCTTAATACAAAGGTGGTATATAAATACAAGCACCAGCAACAAAAACAAACCAAAAATACAATGTGCTAAAATATAAAAGTGTACATACTATTGGTATGCAGACACCCCACAGAGACCATAACACGTATTTGGTAAAGGCTAATACTAAAGAAAAAGAAATGGATGGAGCAGTACAAGAACATACAGTAGCGATAACAACATATAATATACTAAACCACATCAATTGTTTGATTTGAGAGAAAGGTGGATACATCACAGCTTCATATTACCAAATAAAATTATGATTTACAATACATTGTTCTTTATTATTAATTACTTGTTCTCTCAAATAAAAGAATTGATGTGGTTTAGTACATCATATGTTGTTATAGCTACTGTATGTTCTTGTACTGCTCCATTCCTTTGTTTTTCTTTAGTATTAGTCTTTACCATATACATGCTATGGTCTCCATGGGGTGTCTGTATACTACAGGGTGGGCCATTTATATGGATACACCTTAATAAAATGGGAATGGTTGGTGATATTAACTTCCTGTTTGTGGCACATTAGTATATGTGAGGGGGGAAACTTTTCAAGATGGGTGGTGACCATGGTGGCCATTTTGAAGGGGGCCATTTTGAATCCAACTTTTGTTTTCTCAATAGGAAGAGGGTCATGTGACACATCAAACTTATTGGGAATTTCACAAGAAAAACAATGGTGTGCTTGGTTTTAACATAACTTTATTCTTTCATGAGTTATTTAAAAGTTTCTGACCACTTATAAAATGTGTTCAATGTGCTGCCCATTGTGTTGGATTGTCAATGCAACCCTTTTCTCCCACTCTTCACACACTGATAGCAACACCGCAGGAGAAATGCTAGCACAGGCTTCCAGTATCCGTAGTTTCAGGTGCTGCACATCTTGTATCTTCACAGCATAGACAATTGCCTTCAGATGACCCCAAAGATAAAAGTCTAAGGGGGTCAGATCGGGAGACCTTGGGGGCCATTCAACTGGCCCACGACGACCAATCTACTTTCCAGGAAACAGTTCATCTAGGAATGCTCGGACCTGACACCCATAATGTGGTGGTGCTATTTTGCATTGTAGAAAGGGTGTAAATGATAGGATGATAGGACAAAGGGGGGGAGAAAAAGAAAATTGTTTGAGTAAATAAAAAATAGAAAGCAAGGAAAAAAATGAATAAAAATACAAGCAGGAGTGGACAATGAGAAGAGACTTCACACAACCTTAGACTAACTTCAGATCTTACAATTGTTCCGTAAGAAGATTCTGTAATTCATATAACTCCCAAAGTGACTTCCAAAAGAGCCATGTTTGATGGCATTGTTAGTATGTGTCCAATTCACTTGCCACAAGGAACTCCATCTTCTCAATGTAATCCATTTCTGCAACCCACTCAATTAGAGGGTGAGCATGTGCCATCTCTCAATGGTGTGGTATAATTGATCTTGCTGCTGTCAGCTAATGCCTGAGGAGACTTTTTTTAATATGCTAAATTGAACCAGTTAAAATAGAAAGCAAAGTGATTGATGGCTTGTTGGAAACAATCACCCCAGTTATTGTAGTATAGACCTGTAGGATCAAAACCCAGAAATCATGAATAGAGGGACATTCCCACCGACAATGCAAAAGGGAGCCCTTGGCAGAAAGACAGCACCAACATAAATCTGAAGTATCCAGATTTATATCCAATAGATCAGCGTCGGACACAGATACCAATGGGAGAGGAGCTCAAAGTTTGTCTCGTGAGCCTTGGTTGCTGATAACAGACAAAGAGTAAGAATACATGATTTTTCCCACTCCTCTACTGTGATTTGAACTTTAAGATCGGCTGCCCATTTGCTGTAAATTCCGGGAGATCAGGGTGGAGTTTCATAAGAAAAACCCTATATGCTACCGAGTCTTGTAGGAGAAGGGACTAAAAAATATCTGGCTTCCTAATAAATAGGTCAGTTGAGGGGAAGGAGGAAAAAAAGGATGACAATTGCTGATATTCCAACTGGTGAGTAAATGGAAGCTGCTGTATAGAAATCAAATTCGACAAGGACAGAAGAGTTCACTGACAAAGGATTTGGACCAGGCGACAATGTGACTCTTTATTCCATGTTAAAAAATTAGTCTGGACCATTGCAGAGAAAAACTGTGGATTACCAAACAAGGGGGTCATCAGGCCTACTAAGAATCGAGACTGCAGTTTGTCCTAGGTACGCAGTAAATAAGATGTAAGAAAAGGTAAGAAGGAAGATGGGCCTTGGAAAGATGGATCTATCCAAGGGAGCACCTGAAAGTCATAAGAAGTAATCTACTGATCTATGGATACCCATTGCTTAGAATAAGAATGGTGAAAACAGTTTACAATCATGGTTAAAACTGCCGCAGTATGGTACTAATAGAGGTCCGGTGAACTTGCACCTCCCTTTGCTTTAGGGAGGGAGAGGGTTATTCTATGTAATCTGGGTCTATTCCATCCCCAATGAACCTTGAAAAAGCAGATTGTAAAGTAACAAAAGAACACAATGGGTGTAGTTTGGAAAAGATAAAGGTACTATGTCCATGATCCCATCCATATGCCCCGATATATCCAGGGGCAGAAGGATGGGGCCTTTATCAAAAACAATGGGAGAGACACTACACCCACAGTCACTAACAGCATAACAAGCCCATCAGGCTTAGATCAGAAGCGCATGGGGCCTCCCACATATAATGAAAAAAGGAAAATAGGAGAAAAGATCAGTGATCAGTGCTAAAAATATGCATTGTCCCCATCCCAATGACACTGGCTGGGAAGGAGTTAAACAACTATGGCGATCAAAGGGTTAAATATGTGCCTAACCGATGTTTGTGTGTACTATGTGTGCTTTTTTTACTTAGGGATGTGATGGATTTTATTACCTGCTTTGCAGGGAAAGAAAATCCATCACTTTCCCCTACGTCAGGATGGAGCTCTGCATTGTTCACAGTACATATGCAGAGCTCCATCCAGCCTCTCTCATCAACAGGTGATGGCGGACATCCATTGGCTGGCACCCACTGATCGGCTTCTGCTGTGACAAGTCACAACAGAAGCGCCAGTGGCACGTGCGCACACCCCCTACCCAGAAGTGCAGAATCACATATATATACGTGATTTTGTACTGTGAGAATGCCCTGTAGAAGTCAATCTGCTATGGGCAGTCGGCAAGTGGATAAACAGAGGTAAAGATCTGTAGCATCACATATCAAAAACTTACAATAACGTAATATCCTCTTTTCAGTTCCCTGCTTGCAATTACATAATTTAGGTTAACTCCTACCTAAATGAGGTGCATATTTAACAACAATTCCCACCTTGAGTTATGTACACCATCTATCACCCCCTTTATGTGCATGACATTGCAGTAATTGGATTTAGGTAATTGGATTACTCATAAGGTATTCAATGCAGAGGAATTCTCTATTATCAGATTAACTTGAAAAGCCTCTTGGACAAGTGGTGAAGTGTGTTCAAAAGTAATCAGCAAGTGCAGTTGGGTTTTTTTATTTATCTCCACTAGATAAGCTTAGGTGTAATTAATAAGACACCATTTAGCAAAAATAGCACTTTATTTAGTGAAACCCATATAAAAAGTATAGAGATACCACTTAACCATAAACCTTTAGTTTTGCACTGTGAGTAGAACATGTATTTTGAGGATACAGGGATATATCCAACCTTGGATACAGTCTTGGTTTCTAGTTTCACATGCACATGGCTCAATAAAGCAGACATTTTCATGAAAAAATAAAAAATAAATGAAAAAATACATTATAACAGGATATTACTTTGATTTCATTAGGTAACATGATTAAAAAAAATGTACCTACATGTGATTTTGAGTTAAGTACAATAGTCAGTCAGTCATCTAAATACATATTTCCACGTAGGCTTTATCACTTTCTTAACAGATGTTAAAGTGAATGTAAATCCTCACATATACTCAGTGAAGTGAACAGCCTCAGACGATACACAGGGATGAAATACATCTCCCTACATACATTTTACATGTATATCTGCTGTCTTCAGCTTCAAATATTCTTTAGAAAGTTCAGATCGTATTAGAGATATTCTCTTCCTGTTCAGCACTGGAAGTGAAGTCTGTGCATACAGCCAAGACAGCTGATTGAAAGGAAAGCACACACCCCCACTCCACATAGGCAGAGACTTGCAGAATTGTCCTGTGAATAGATCAGCTCTCTGCTAATCTATTTATAGCAACCTCCCTCGACACAAAATTCAGCCTGGTTGCTCACAGCTCACAGTTGCCAGAGAACTTGTCAGAAGTTATCAGGCTGATAATAGAAGAACGGAGCAGGAGAAAGCCATGGGACTTAGTGCCTTGAGGAGAAATAAGGAAACACTACAGATATATGTGCCCAGCTCAAATTTCATGAATCGGGTTCACATCCACTTTAACTATTTCAGCTCCAGAAGGTTTTACTTCCTTCATGACCAAGTGTCACGTACTGAGTTGGAGGCTGAGATGATAAGAGGGCTTCCCTTGTGGCTGAGTGCATGACACCCCTGGAGTTGGTAACAGGGGGTGCAATGCCCAAAGATGCACGGGTTGCCTGCAGATGGAGCTTGGCTAGTGGTTCCAGATGAAGGGACCCTCTGGATGCACAGCAGGTGGACCGGATGATGATCTGGAAGTGCAAGCGGATCACCATAGGAGGATCATGCAAGGTGCAGCGTCAAAAGCCAGGCCAAGGGTCAAACACACAAAGGAAGTCCGGAGAAGGCAGAAGAAGTCTGTGGAGCAAGCCGGGTTCAGAGCCAGGAGAGAAGCCAGAGCAGGTCAGGGAGAGCCGGGTCGGTAACAGGTAATCAATCACAGGAAGTCTCAGGAACACAGGGTACAGAGCTGAAGATAATCCAGTGATTTGTGACAGTCACTGGTGTCCTTTTATAGGCCAGTCCTTTCGGGTAATTGGCACTTATTGCGGACGAATGTTCGCACGTATTGTGAACGACCGCTCGTCACCGAAGACCGTTTGCTACGGCACCTGCGCGGGTCAGCGCGGCTATCTTGGATGCTGGAAACTATGCCAGTTCTTCCCCGAGTTCTTCCCTGATAGTGCCCCCCCAAAGGGGCAGCCTCCGGATGCCCAAGTGTGTACACTTTTCTGGGAATCTCTTGAAGAATTCCTGAAGGAGCTTAGGGGCATGCACATTATTTGCTGGTTCCCATGAGTTCTCCTTGGGTGAGAATCCTTTCCATTTAATGAGGTATTGCACATGTTTCCCTCTTCTGTGAGCATCCACAATGGCCTTCACCTCGAATTCTGTGTTCTCACCTACAGTAACTGGTGGTGGAGGAGGCTCCTCTCTTTCGGGAAATGAATTAGGAACTGTGGGCTTGAGTAAGGAGATATGAAAAACTGGATGAATTTTATATGAATCCGGAAGGTTTAATTCAGGATTGATTTCTCTCCTAATCTCAAAAGGTCCGATAAACCTTTGGCCCAATTTCAGAGAAGGACACGTGATTTTGAGATTTGCTGTGGAGAGCCAGACCTTATCCCCAACCTTCAGTACAGGACCATCTTTCCTCCTTTTAAAATGTCTCTTGTAGTCCTCCTGAGCTTTTTGAATGGTTTCCTGAAGCACTAGATAATTGGACTGAATGAAAGTCAGTCTATCCTGAAATGCAGGTACCGCAGCTTCTGGGACAACATCTGGTAGGGAGGCAGGATGGAACCCATAGTTTGCCCAGAATGGGGATTGGTTAGTGGATGCATGGACAGAATTATTATAGGCAAACTCGGCACACATAAGGAGAGATGCCCAATTGTCCTGAGTAAAAGAAGAGAAACATCCCAGATACTGTTCCAGCGCCTGATTCGTTCTTTCTGTCTGTCCGTTACTTTGTGGATGATATGCCACAGAAGTCCCTCGTGTTTCCTCAGCGAAAGGGTTTCGGATTCAGAACATACAGCAGAAGCTTCTTTGAGTGAGGTACCAAGATCAGGTTAGATCATCAAAAAGTTTTGTGCTGACAAAATGGTACTGGGAGCAGTTGTCTCAGGAGTCTCTGGGAACATATGAGAGAGGGCATCAGCTTTTCCATTTTTTGACCCTGGGAGATAGGTCAGGTGAAAATGGAATCTTGAAAAAAACAAGGCCCATCATGTCATGGCCTCAGTCTCTTGGCAGTTCTGAGGTATTCAAGATTTTTATGATCTGGAAATATCAGGATAGGATGGGCAGCACCCTCCAGTAGATATTGCCACTCCTCCAAGGCTGATTTAATGGCCAGCAGTTCCCGGTCACCCACATCGTAGTTCTTTTCTGATTGGGTCATCTTCCTAGAAAAGAAGGCTACTGGGTGAAACAGAGACTTGGGCCCCTGACGTTGTGACAGGATGGCTCCTGTGGCCACTTCTGAGGCATCAACCTTAAGGACAAAGAAAGGGCAGGGCTGGATCTGGGTGCTGAAATACGGGTGCAGAAGCGAACAAAGTCTTTAATTTGCCAAATGCTGATTGTGCTTCTTGGGACCACTGAAACCGGACATGTTGATGGGTCAACTGGGTGATGGGAGAAATGATGCTGGAGAAGTTTTTGACAAATCTCCTGTAGAAGTTGGCGAAGCCCATGAACCTCTGGATGCTCTTTTTATCAGTGGGAGCAGGCCAATTAATGATAGCAGCCACCTTTTGCAGATCCAGGGAGATTCCGTCTGTGGATATGATTAGTCCCAGGAATTGGATTGACAGTTTTTCGAATCCACATTCTTCTGCTTTTGCATATAGACTGTGCTGCCTCAGCGCGGACAAGACCTTCTTAACATGCACGCTGTGAAGGTCCAAGTTAGCAGAGAAGATGAGAATGTCGTCTAGATATACTATCACGAAATGATCCATGAACTCTCCAAAAATGTAATTTACAAAATGCTGAAAGGTGGCTGGGGCATTGCAAAGTCCAAATGGCATGACAAGTTACTCAAAATGTCCAAAACAGGTCCGAAATGCAGTTTTCCACTCATCACCCTCTCGGATGCGAACTAAATTGTAGGCACCTCGTAGGTCAAGTTTTGTAAAGATTCGGGCAGATCGAAATCTTTGAAAAAGTTCAGGAATGAGAGGGAGTGGATAGTGATACTTGATTGTAATACTGTTGAGTTCCCGATAGTCCACACAAGGTCTGAGTGACTGATCTTTTTTCTGGACAAAGAAGATACCAGCGTCAGCAGGTGAAGAAGATGGACGGATGAATCCTTTCTCAAGGCTTTCATCTATATAGAGTCGTAAAGCATCAAATTCTTTTTCCGATAGAGGGAAAATCCGCCCAAAAGGGATTTCTGCACCTGGGAGTAGTTCAATAGGGCAGTCGTATGGTCAGTGAGGTGGTAGCTCACCAGCCATCTTTTTGTCGAATACGTCCAAGTACTCATGGTATACTGGTGGCACCACCTGGCTGGCACACTGGTTACAGGCTGAACAGTCATACAACTTGGGGGGTCATCAGGTTCTGGAGCAAAACAGTTCTGCAGGCAATATTCAGATTAGAAGGAGATCCTTCCCCGGGGCAAATCAATCTGAGGGTTATGTGCCCGTAGCCAGGGAATCCCGATTATGATAGGAAACATGGGGGAGTATAAGATATGGAAACAGAGGAGTTCTTGGTGACCAGCGTAATTCTGAGTAAAGATAGGAATAGTCTCTTGTGTCACAGGTCCTGATCCCGGGATAGTTCCATCAGCTAGATGGACTTCAAGTCTCTGTTTCTTGTTCCTCAGTGGGATTTGGATTTGTAGTCTTTTTGCTAAAGTAATGTCCAGGAAGCAGCTTCTCCGGAGTCAACAATTGCCTGAAACTGGATTGTTCCCTCCACCACCTGTAATGAGAGGGGTAAGACAAGGTGAGCTGGAGAAGATCTGGAGACTTGAAAATAGACAGGACATGGAGGGAGGAACTTACTGGGTCTCACTGGACAGTTGCATAGAAAATGTCCAGTACCCCTTCAATAGAGGCAAAGGTTGGCCTGGGGCCACCTCATCTTTTCATCAGTAGACAAGGGACCCCATACCAGTCTAATCTGCATAGGTTCGCTTTCAGGAGCAGCAGCAGGTAAGGTGGTAGATGTAGGTATTGGTGAAGGTGGAATCCTGGGCAGCATCCAAGAGGGTCTGTAGGAGGATGAAGTATTTTTGGAGCACCATTCCCGCAGACGGCGGTCAAGCTGAATGGCCAATTTGATGAGGCCTTCAAGGGTGGCAGGAGCCTCAACTCTGGCTAACTCGTCCTTAAGGCTCTTGGATAGGCTGAGCTGATACTGGTACTTAAAGGCAGCCTCATTCCATCCAGTATCTGAGGACCATTTACCAAAGTCCACGGTGTAATCCCCTGGGGCGTCGCCCTTGTTGTAATGAATGACGGACAGTCTCTGCAGTAGCCACCCTTTGAGGATCGTCGTAGAGCTGGGCCATAGCATCAAAGAACAGGGAGACAGAGTTAATTACGGGGTCTTTCTGCTCCAGTAGGTGATGGGCCTATGATTGGGGTTCATTGGAGAGGAGGGAGATGACAAACCCTACTTTCATAGTGTCCAAAGAGAAAGTCCTTGGCTGTAATGCAAAGTACAGAAGGCAGGCGTTCGTGAATGACCTGAACTTTCATCTGTCCCCCAAGAAGCGTTCAGGCACCCCAGGCTCCGGAGGTGGCATTACCATAGCGGGAGCAGAGGCAGCATGTTCAAGTCCAGAAGGAGGTGAAGCCGAAGGTGCGACAGGAGGATTCTGGTTGGCAGATGACACAGCCACGTTTTGTAGGCGGCCTTCCAACTGCAAATTACCCTCTTGCAACCCTTTCACTGCTGGGTGAGAGCAGCAACTTGTTTGTATAGAGTCTCTAGTGGGGAAGCACCTCTTTCATCCTCAGACATCGTGGGTGGATTAAACTGTCAAGTACCAGGTTGGAGGCTGAGATGATGAGAGGGCTTCCCTTGCGGCTGAGTGCACGACACCACTGGAGTTGGTAACAGAGGGTTCAATGCCCAATGATGCATGGGTTGCCTGCAGATGGAGCTTGGCTAGTTGTTCCAGATGAAGGGACCCTCTGGATGCACAGCAGGTGGACCGGATGATGATCTGGAAGTGCAAGCGGATCACCGTAGGACTACCAGGCAAGGTGTAGCATCAAAAGCCAGGCCGAGGGTCAAACACACAAAGGAAGTCCGGAGAAGGCAGAAGAAGTCCATAGAGCAAGCCGGGTTCAGAGCCAGGAGAGAAGCCAGAGCAGGTCCGGGAGAGCCGGGTCGGTAACAGGTAATCAATCACAGGAACACAAGTCTCAGGAACACGGGGTACAGAGCTAAAGATAATCCAGTGATTTTTGACAGTCACTGGTGTCCTTTTATAGGCCAGTCCTTTCTGGTAATTGGCGCGTATTGCGGACAAACGTTCGTAGGTATTGCGAACGACCGCTCGTCACCGAAGACCGTTTGCTACAGCGCCTGCGCGGGTCAGTGCGGCTATCTTGGATGCTGGAAACTTTGCCAGTTCTTCCCTGAGTTCTTCCCTGACACCAGGCCATTTGTTGCGATACAGTACTGTGTTACTTTAACTGACAATTTCACGGTTGTGCAATGCTGTACACAAATAAATTTGATGTAATTTTTTCCCCACAAATAGAGCTTTCTTTTGGTGGTATTTCATCACCTCTGCGTTTTTTTTTCCGCTATAAACAAAAAAAGACTTACAATTTTGAATAAAAAAAATAATTTCTTCATCAATTTAGGCCAATATGTATTCTGCTACATATTTTTGTTAAAAAAATCCCAATAAGCGTATGTTGATTGGTTTGTGCAAAAGTTATCACATAGATTTAGGGATAGATTTAGGGACTAAGTGACACTTTTTGGGGACCAGTGACACCAATACATTGATCAGTGTTCAAAAAATGCACTGTCACTGTACACATGGCACTGGCAGGGAAGGGGTTAACATCAGGGCCAATCACTGTTTCTAACTGTAAGGAAAGTGCTTTGATTGAAGGAAAACAGAAATCCATATTTCTGCTTAGCTTATTTACATAGGCAGACCGCTGTTCTACCTCTCTATGAACAATCACTGGGTTTCTGGCAGCCATTGCAGCCCGCTGATTGGCTCCCGCTGTGTCCAATGACAGTGGGAGTGGGGTTCTGGTGGCCCACATGAGAGCCGTCCACGAGAATCACGTACAGGTACATGATTTCGCGCTAAAGGGCTGCCCTGCCACAGTAAATGTACGTGGGCGGTCCTTAAGCAGTTAATGTCAAATCATGAAATTTCAAGGACCCTAATATAGGAAACGAGTTGTCAGCTCTCTCTGTGCAGTCTGATGCTTCATAGATATGTGCATATTTTATATTTATGTTTATCCACTTCCGTACTGCCGGACGTCATATGACGTCCTTGGGTTTGAGTGGTGATATCTGAATGGTGCCTGCAGCTGCAGGCACCATTCAGATACTGTTTTTTTCAGCAGGCGATTCCCTGCAAGATAAAAGTGATCTTAGCAGCGGATTCGCCGCAAGATCACTTTTATCAGCGGCGGGAGAGGTGCCCCCCCCCCCCCCGTGGAGAGGGCGGCGACTATTTTCACTAGAACGCCGCTTAGGCGACGATTCTAGTGAAAATAGA
>BLSH010158756.1:3744522-3756686 GCA_018402905.1 Glandirana rugosa | reverse complement strand
ATATATATATAAAAAAAGATTGTGGGATCTCTTATTTTACCGCCAGTAACTTTTTTACATACAGTGTGGCATAAACGCGTCGCCAGAATGTTCGTACGAAAAAAAAATTATTTAAGTCAAAAAAATCAATTTTTTATTCTTTTGTCATTTCAATCCGGTTAAAAAAAAGGTATAACACTTTCTATTACAATGCGGCTCATTTTACTATGGGTTGTACAGTACGAAGTTTTAACGCAGGCGAACGCCTTGCTTGTAAGACCGCTGCGCAAATACGGTGTGACATACATTTTTTCAATGACCGCCATTTTATTCTCTAGGGTGTTAGAAAAAAATATATATATATAATGTTTGGGGGTTCTAAGTAATTTTATAGCAAAAAAAACTGTTTTTAACTGGTAAGCACCGAACTCAAGAAACAGGCTTGGTATTGAAGTGGTTATAGGTTTATTATCGATTTAATTATGATAGATAGATAGATAGATAGATAGATAGATAGATAGATAGATAGATAGATAGATAGATAGATAGATAGATAGATAGATAGATAGATATTTTTTGTGTCATAGGGTAGGATTAAAGAGTAGTCCATTTAGATTTAGCATTAGCATTTAATGTGCTTTATTAAACCACATGTTATGCAATAAAGCTTTCATAAGGCTTGCATGAATATTAACAAGCAATAGAAAACTTGTATTACTACATTTTTATTTCTATGTGCAATCAACATGCATTAGGAAAATGTTTTGCAATTCTGATTATAGGTCAAACTCTTGAAATGGGTATATTATAAAGCAAACAACATGCTGCAGATTTTCAAGGGGGCTAATTTACTTTGCAACCTACTTTGACCAGCATTATGAATGATGTCTATTAATTGAAGTTAAAGAACATGGTTATTATAGGAATTGAGATAAATACCCACAATTAATGTACAGTCTGCAATTTCATTCATTAGATTACATACACTAATGCTGCAGGCCATTAAATTTAATTAAACATGGCTACACATGAAGTAGAATAGCTTTTAATGCAAGTGTATATATATAATTACACATTAAATACATTAAAATAGCATTATCTAGAACAAATATTAAAGCAGAACTCCAAAGAAACAGCTAAGTATACAGATGTATAAAATATGTTTACTATTTGTGTACCATAAATTTTTATGAATTTTTTTTAAACATATTAAACATGAGGTTTTGTATTTCACGTATAATTGCGCAAATGTTTTACAACATGTATACATCGGAATGGACGTAAGAAACATTACTATATTAATTTAATGCCAAATTAACATTTAGTAATAAAAATTATATTAATATGAATGATAATAATATGAAAGTATATTCATATGAACTATTTAAGATATAGAAGTAAAAAAAGAAAAAAGAAAATGAGAAAAAAGATAACAATAAGCCATTTAGTGTAAACTCATAAATGAAAATTTAAATAAGGGTCCAGACATATCTAATTGACTGCATCTCTAAGTTGGAACCCGAGCAAAGTCTGCTGACTTTCTGAAAATAACCCATAGTGACCATATTTTATTAAATTTCTCTATTGATCCATTAGCTGTTGTTACTAATTCTTCCATGTTGTAAAGCTCCTGAATTGTATTAATCCATTCTTTAATTGATGGAATGCAGATAGAGTTTCAATATTGTGGTATTAGGACTTTAGCTGCTATCAACAGGTATCTTGTTAAAGGTTTTTTGAATTTTTACATAGAGCAGTCAGAAAAAATATGTTTACTTTTTACCTTGTATATGATGTAGAGTTCTGTAACCCAATTCAGGTGATAAACATGATACACCGGCCTCTGTCAAAATAATGGTATACCTATTTTGCAATTCAGCAATGCAGCTTCCCTTTTCCCTTTATTATTTCCAGCATAATCACTGAACAATAAAGCAGAATTATAACCTCGGATGATCAGAGAGTTTTTTCAGAGAGTACAAATTCTGAACTAGGGAATAGCAGAGATATCTCCTGGGCTGTACAGTGTAGCATAGGGGTGTAAACCAAAGGACTGAGAGAAAAAAATTATAAATCTTTTGGCAGATAACACAGTACAGTACATGATATGTACCTTCATTTTCCAAGTTCCACTTTGAAAACCTTAACAGCTTTCAGACAATTAACAGTCTTTTAAACTTTCATGGCCATACACACCTTCCTGCTTCTCTATGTTCTTCCCAAAGGTTCATAACATATTAAAAGAAACATTTTTTAGGTTGTTGATTTATTTATTTATTAAGGTATCTAATAGGCCCAAAATGAAGTGAAAATGAGAACCCAACATACTATACCAAGCCCTTCAGGCTGTGTCAGGAAATGCATTAGCATTACTATATTGGTTTACAGAAGCACTACATACTTTTATGTTTATGATGACAAAGGCAGCATCATGGATATGGAATTCTTCCTGCAGAAGCTAAGGAGGAGCCTGGAAAGGAAATCCAGTCTATACTGGCACATTAAATTCTTTGAACGCTATAGAGATGAGGGCCTAAATCCTAAGGGTCTGAGAATTCAAATCTTTCCTAATGTTCGAAACATTTCCCCAGAACTATGGGAGGCCTGGGAGGGCAACCTTAAGAAATGTACTGGGGAAATGATCAACATTCTGTTAGACCAATATCAGAAGGAAATGGGAGAAGTAGACGCAGAAATTAAGCAAATTTATACACAACACAATACTTTGACCTCCCACCCAGAATATGAGATCAGGAATAAAGAACTACAAACACATTTAGAGAAATTTAACATGGACTTAATCCAAAAGAAAGAGCAAAAATTTTTGAGAGATAAATTATCTTTCAAGAACCATACTGCATATAGATGGCCCTTAAATGGAATGAGATGGTCACGATTTCCTAGGTTTCAAAAAAGTAGGCCGTCCTATGCCAGATAATGAGGGAGTAGACTCAGACTCCTCCTACGCTTCACAGAGTTCTAATATGTCTAATTTGTCTTATTCATCACAGGGTAACTACTCTACACATTGGCAACATCGTCAGTTGCGTAAAAGACCCAAGGACAGCGAAGGAGTACTGGGTGGTGGTGGTAAGAAACGTCTTATCGAACCGGTCACGCAGGAGCACGGTACGGCACAAGCACAAGCGCACTCGGACTATCAGCAATCACAATCACACTCTCACTCACACGAGACACCTAACGACGGAAGTAAGTCCTCTAAAAATAAGCATTCTAATTCACAACCACCTAAACAGACACAAAAAAACAAAACACAGAAAGATCACACTCCTGAAGATCAAAATGAACGATCTGAACCTATTAATGCACATACACCGGTTTCAAAAAACGTGCAGTCGACTTTAAACCCCTTCGTCACAAAGCTAGTGCAGCCACCACCAGACTTAACATCATAAACCTCTCCTCCCACGTACTTACAAACGTGGAAGAAGAGGTTCTAGGCTTGGGCTTGAGCTTCTGCCCTACGCAGGACTTGGACACTTTCGAATTGGTCAAAGACATTAATTTATTTGGGAGGAAACTAATATATAGGTTCTTATTTGATGAAGAGAGGAAGAAGAAAAGAGAGGATGACATACAAAAAGAGCAGTGGAAGAAATTTAAGGTACGGGATTTTCAAGCACTTAAGGATCTCATGGATTTGTTGGAGGAGAATGAGGCCCAATCACAGGCCAAGCCCCCAACGATCCTTACGAACCAGATACTACTGGTCCGTCGGGAACACTATCCGATGGGGTAGGCCCCCTACCTCTGGAGCCACCCCCATCAGTTAACCTGGAGATCCCAAAAAATAAATCCAATAAGTTTCCACCTCTACACACCAATCACCAATGTGGTGGCCTTTGTGACACAGGTAACCAAAGAGATTGAACTGATACACAACCCAAGATATCAGGAAGGAAATTTAACTAGGGAACAAAAAGAGGCCCTACAGTCACTTAGTAGAAACAAGGAGATTGCAATCAAACCCTCCGATAAGGGGGGCAATGTAGTGGTGATGAATGTGCAACAATATAGAGAGATGTGTAAAACCATCCTAAATGACAAGGAATGGTATAGGAAAATTCCACAGGAAAGTGTTAAGAAATTCCAGGATGAATTCTATGAACTTATCAGTCAGGCATATCTTAAGGGCACTATTACCAAAGAAATATATGAATCCATCTTGGTCAAAAATCCGCAAGTACCCACCTTCTACGCACAAATACATAACTATGCCCCCATGCAGACCAATTGTGTCGGGCATTGGCTCAAACACCGAATTGGCCAGCCGCCTGATTGACAGCTATCTACAACCACATGTATCGTCCCTACCGTCCTATATACAGGACACTCCGGCTCTCCTAAGATGACTAGATGGTATCACAGTGCCTCCTGATGCCAAACTGGTCCCTATTGACATTGAGGCCCTCTATAGTAGCATTCCACACCATAAAGGCATAGCAATTGTTCGCGAATTCCTTAGCGAAAAGCACCAACATTTTTGGGAATATAACATTCTCATATTGGCAGTATTAGAACACATTCTCACTAGAAATGTGTTTATGTTTGATGACTCCCACTACCTCCAGGTGCAGGGTGTAGCGATGGGGACATGCTGTTCCCCATCGTATGCGAACCTGTACCTGGGGGGGTGGGAGCGGACCCTGTCATCAGATGAGAGATATCACAATTTTTGGCCGCATGTTCTCCTCTGGCTCCGATACATAGATGAAGTGTTCATGCTGTGGTCGGGGCCAGAGGAGAAACTAGCGGAATTTTTCGCTGCCCTAAACATGAACGATTTCAATTTGACATTCATGATGCAATCCAGTTCCTCCTCCCTATCCTTCCTCGACATTCAAATCATGATTGATCAGACAGGTGGAATTACCATGACCTTATATCGTAAGCCCACAGCAGGAAATACAGTGCTACATGCACAAAGTTTCCATCCCCAATCACCAGTGAAAAGCATTCCGTACTCGCAGTATTTAAGACTCAGACGAATATGCTCAAATGACCAATTATTTAGACAGGAGTCCAATGCCCTCCGAGACAGATTATTAGCTAGAGGGTATTCTCGTACCCTCTTGCTAAAGGCGTTCAATAAGGCCTATGGACGCCAAAGAGAAGAGACTATGTTCAAAGCCCAAAGACCCAAACAGACGGACAGAGTGCGTTTGATTACTCCTTATACCAACCAACATGTCCAAATTAAAAAAATTCTTGATAAACACTGGTACCTCCTGACAAATGATAAAATGTGTAAAAAATATATAGGGCCTACCTCAGAGATTACATACAGGAGGGCAAAATCAGTGAGGGACAGGATTACAAGGAGCCATTTCCAGGATACCCCGGAGATCTTTGATCTCAAGGGGAAATGTGGCTCTTGTAATTTCTGCCAGTTTTTTTATGAAAATCAGAACTTTTATCTTCCTGGGGGGGGCCTCCACACCATTGGACATCATGTAAATTGCCAAACCATCGGGATAGTGTACGTGATGTTATGTGAGTTTGGGGCCTTCGATGTAGGGAAAACCAAACGCCAATTCTGGCGTAGGATTAAGGACCATATATATTATGGCCATAAAAACATACTCTCTACACCGATAGGCAGACACCTTAGTCTGTACCACAATAACAATCTTAATGTGGTTCGATTTGCTGCCCTGGAGAGGATAATACCGAATCCCAGGGGAGGAGAATTCGATAATATTATACTCCAGTGAGAGGCTCGCTGGATATATAATCTTAGGACCACAGAGGCACCAGGACTCAATGAGGCATTAAGCTTCAAGCCATACTTATAAGGTTGGTGTAGGTGAGGAATAACGCCTCTTGTTGTCACTTATCTTGTGGTTATGTGTAGTGATTTAATCATGATGCTCCAATGTATAATCTATTCCCTCTTCCGTGTACATGGTGAAAATTGGACGTTTTGATTCATTTTATTTGTGGCACAAATTCATATGCATGTCTATTGGTAATACTGTTGGCTCCATGCGGCCTGGGAGGTGTCATCCAGTGGGGATGGGCATATGCGTCCCACAGCTCCCTAGGCAGGAGACGTTAGGGTTGTGGGCAGGCCTATCTGGTGTGCTCTCCGGGGGAGGCGGTCAGTTCGGGTCGTCTTCCCCCTGGGGTGGTTCCGATGGGCCACGCCTCCCCTCTACACATGGTGCGCTTCAGCTTGAGCACGCGCCGTAGTGTTGGGACGCACGCGCGCCATGTGACGGCACCCCATTGGCGGCGTGCCCACACGTGGTGCGGTGGGGGAGTACATCAGCCCCATGCAGACTGACGCTCAAGGTAGCGGGGGAGCATCAGAGGGAAGACACGGGAAGTGAGGTAAGACGCCGATACACACGATGGCACCAGGATATTATGGATCATGAGGAGACATGAAGTCTTATGCATGTCCTCCTTCCCCCCCCCCCCCCGTTTTTAGGGAGACAATACCACGGCCTTCTTCTTTCTTTCTTTTTGCCCACGATAAACTGGGGGAAATGGTCCCTGGAACTACAAACACCTGTTAAGAGGTATATATAACCCTATGTACTATTCAATATATGGTTTTACTACAAATACTTTTTCTATATATAAAATAAATATAAGTACCCATTTCTATAACCTTATATTATGATACAATTTCTCTAAGACCTCCTGTGGCAACTGCCGTACCCACCTGAGGGGGATCTTAATATAATTGTGTCGCAACTTCTGCCATTGTTCCCCCCCCCTCTCTCCCCTGCCGTCAATCAATTTTTTGGTTTCACATTTCTTACACAGGGTAAGCATATGCCTAGTAATTCATTTGTAGGCTTACACAGACTTGACTAAGCAGCTACCAAGGGAACTTAAAATACCTCCATTGTTCCTTTGTTTTGTAGATAGATTCTGGGACTATTATGCAGAGTGGATGGCTTGCTCATTCTATCCTGTGTCTTATGTGAACTTTTTATAAAAGAAAGGTAACACGCTTGGGTATAGGTCCCTAGTGAGATATGGAATTGAGGATGAAAGTAATACTTCAGAGTTTGATATGTATGTATATTCCAGGACTACACCCTCGGTCGGATATGTTATGATCTGGATACCTTGGGACTGATGAGTATATCCCCTATGTCCACCCCCATGAATGCTCTCCCCGGTCGCATTGAGTCATATGTAAGCACTATTTGTTATAATACATGCAGTACACACCAAGATGTACTTAAATGTGTAGGATGAATTACCAAATGTTTAAGTATTGATATGCATTGTCTTTTTCTTTTTGTTAAGCTACCCCAGCAACCTACATCCATGCTGTGATAAGGTCCTGAAGAAGCTTGATTTGAAGCAAAACGCGTCGACCTATTGCAGACCAAATGCATACACATCATGGTTGTCTTGGTAGCTGGTATTACAGTTGTTGGGTATATGACTAATATAGACTTGGAGTTCATCCATATCTGAACATAGATATATCTATTTTTTATACTGAAAAATATTTGGCTTTGTTTTATCAATGTTGGAATAAAAATATATTTTTTATAAATTTTCTTGGTTATCTCATAGTGTGCCGTTAAACGTCCACTGTATGTGGGGGATTACCACACTCTCTCTTTGTATATACTTTTATGTTTGTAGCTTAAGTGTTTTTGATGTACATGAATGAATACATAGCTGCAGTCATAACCCTGGTATCTTTTTTTTTTTCAGCTGGCAATGCCAAATAATGTAAAAGTGATCCAGCAGCTATACAGCTGCTGGATCACTTTTACATATGGCAGAAGGTGGTTCCCCATCTCCCACTGCCTTCCTGGACCCCCCAGTGGAACAGTTCTGCTGGCTGACCTTAGAGATGAGGGAGGAACTTACATTCCCTGATCGTCTCTAAGGTTTATGAAACCGGAGGCGACAAGGATTTTGTCACTTTTGGTTTCAGATTGTTGTTTACAAGCCATTACCGCTTCTAACAGCATCTGATCAAGTCAATCTTGGTTCGATTAGACGTTTTTAAGGACAGGGGAGAGATGGGGGGGGGTCTAATAGACCCCAGATGTCTCAGTAAAGAGTACCTGTCAATGTCCAAGCTGTCACAAAAGATACAGTATAAAAAAAAGCAAATGCATATCTAGGTCCTGCATGCTCATGTGAATTGTGATCGCCCAACACATGTAAGGTATCACTGCAAATATCATAGTGAGAACAATAGTTCTAGCAGCAGGCCATTCCAGAGGTGTACACAACTTTAAAGTGTGACATATTAGGTGTCTATTTACTCAGTGTAACATTATATTTTATATTTTACTAAACAATTGGGTATTATATTGTGTTTTTGTGCATTGACATTAATTAAAGTGTATTAATTCAAACAAATTTAGCCTGAAAAACCACTGCGCAAATATTGTGTGACCTAAAAAATTGCAACACCCACCAGTATGCAGGGCCTCTGCTTAAATATATATATATATATATATATATAATGCTTGGGGGTTCTAAGTAACTTTCTTGCAAAAAAATGCAGATGTTTACATGAGAGAAGTGTCAGAACTGTTTTTGGCAGCTAATGGTTAAATCGCATCCCTATGCATGGTGTTACTCCAAATCATAAGGACCCATAGCAAAATGTTCATGTCTATCCTCCAGCTCACTGTGATCCCTCTGTTCAGTACTCAGAATTTAGTATTTATAGCCACAAGGCATCGGCCTTCTGAAAGTCACCTACTTGGCTGATGACTACATCATGGCTGTGACCAACCTTTTATGTTCTTCTGTGCCTGTGTTAATGTTCTTGTTAGCTAAGCAGTGATGTCAGAAACGTGAACTGATATCAGACCTTGATCTCCTCATACCATCAGTACCCGTCTCAGCCCCAACAAAAAGCAGTCCATACAGGCACGGCCTAAGAGCTTCAGGAGACCATGATGCTGAACTGGCTTGCTGGGTGCAGTCAACTGGCAGTGGGCTGGGTGGTCACCTTTCCCAGGTCTACATTTTTCTTGAATACAGGCCAAAACTTTGTCACACATTAAAGTGTAGTGATATTAAAAAATAATTTGTTTTTGTTTCCTCACAGGCTGAACCCTCAACCCAATTGCCATCACCAAGTCAACAGATGGCAGGCTGAACACAACACAGAAAAGTCCTTCACCATCTAACAATCTTGAAGCCTAGTCTCAGGTAAGTTCCCAACATTTCTAATCACCTTCTAATATATTGATATACATATTTTCCAAAGACATTTCAAATAACAGTATTTTATGTGTTAATAATAACTCACGCCCACGCGTTTTCTAAGAGAAAGTCCCCCCAAGTCTGAAAAGTTAAGGAAGTTCAAAAGATAAAATGTAACAGGCCACAAAAAATGACTGAAGCAGGATTAGTTCGATCAAAAATAAGAAAATTAAATTGAGATATTCCTTTAAATATTATGCCTGGGGGGCCCCGTAACATGCCTGTAAAGTGGCACATATGTGTGATGTTTAGAACAGTGTTAGAGCTAAATGACATTTGTAAAGTAATAAATGTCTTTAAAATCGCTTGCAGCTGTAATGTATTGCCGGTTCCCTGCAATATAGATAAAAATCACTGAAAAAAATTGCGTGGGGGTCCCCCCAAAATCCATACCTGACCCTTATTTGAGCACGCAGCCTGGCAGGGCGTGAGCGAACGCCCCCCCTCCAAACTGTATCAGGCCACATGCCCTCAACATGGGGAGGGTGCTTTGGGGTCCCCCAAAGCACCTTGTCCCCATGTTGATGAGGAAAAGGGCCTCTTCCCCACAACCCTGGTCATTGTTTGTTGGTGTCTGCGGGCGGGGTGCTTATCGGAATCTGGAAGCCCACTTTAATAAGGGGGCCCCCAGATCGCGACCCCCCATGTGAATGAGTATGGGGTACATTGTACCCCTATCCATTCACCAAGAAAGGAGTGTGGTGTTACAAAAACAGCATACAGTTTTTGACAAGTCCTTTAATAAAAATGTCTTCTTCTTTCTTCTTCTGATCTTCTTCCCCACTTCTTCTGGTCTTCTGCTTCTTCTTTCAGTCTTCCTTCGCTTCTTACTTCCTCTCGTTATCTTCTCCTTCTTCTTTCTCCACCGCCGCTCCTGCTGCCGTGCCGTCCAGAGACGACTCCCAGAATGGGCGATCTTCAGTTTCACAATTATTTTATAGGTAAAGGCGGGGCCACCCAGTGACGTAAACAAATGACCCCACTCCCTCTGATGTCACATGACGTTAGAAGGTGGCGGGGTCACTTGGTTACATCACCGGGTGGCCCCGCCCTTGCCTATAAAATAATGCAGTGCAGAAAATTTGGGCCTTGGGTGATGGTAACTGTAACCCCTCACAATTACTCTTGTTGGGCGCAGGAACAGGCTTTGATGTTGTAATTCATTTTAAAAAGTGTCATGACATGCCCCAGGCAAACAGGTGCAGAAAAATTGGGCCTTGCATGTTTTCTGGTGACAGAACACTGTAACTCCTTGCAAATACTCTTCTTGGGCGCAGGAACAGGCCCTGCTGTTGTAATTTATTTTAAAAATTGTCATGACATGCCCCAGGCAAACAGGTGCAGGAAAATTGGGCCTTGGGTGTTGGTGGTGGCAAAACACTGTAACCCCTCACAGTTACTCTTTTTGGATGCAGGAACAGACCCTGCTGTTGTAATTTATTTTATTTTTTAGTTCAAAAAGTTTTATTGAAGAAAAAACAACAGCAATACATTACATGTAGTACTTCATGTGACCAAGAACAGGCTGTATTCACAATTAGAGAAAAAAGACTGGGTGGGTGGAGGGTCGGAACCTAATTGGTCATTAAACAGACCTACAGAACCTGCGAGGGGCGGATGGCTTTGAAGATAGGTTTGATATATGGAGGGGGCGCCCATGGGCGAAGGTTCCCAGCCTTTGGGGCCGGAAATAGGAAATTAGGCCCATAATTATCCGGTCAAGGGTTAGTGCTGTCTTGGTGGTGGTTAAGCAGTGCTGGTGTTTCGGAGGGGGAGAAGGAAGGAAGAAAGAGCAGGGGGAAGGGGGCTAGCCGATAGGGGGGAAGAAGGGTGAGAGATCCCCTGACTCGGGGGCAGCCTGGGAAGGAGTGGGGCTGGCCCCGGCTGGGGGGAGAAAAGAGGTAGGGGGAGGAAGAGGAGGGGAAGGGACATCGAGCGGGGGGTGGGTTTGGGGAGGACCGGTCGCAAGATTTTGAAAGGCCTATATGAGAGGTTATATAGGCAATGTGTAACAGTAAGCTGAGTGTTCAGGGCTGGTATCGCGAGATGTCAAAGCCCGGGGGGGCAAAGTGGGTCAGCCACGGGGACCACATGCGGTCGTGTTTGGAGAGTCTGTCTGTGGCTATAGCTTCTATCCTGGCATGGATCATGGCTTTTGTGATTCTGTTTTTAGTTTCGGCAACGGGAAGTTGAGGGGATTTCCACGCGTGAGCAATGGTTTGTTTTGCCGCTGTGGTGACCTGTAATTATTATTATTATTATTATTATTATTATTGTTTGCAGAACATGCTATAACATCAAGAAAACAATATTATATATTGTACATAATGTGGCTGATTGACGGAGTAAAGTATGGCCACTTTGCAGAGTGGAGTTTCCCTTTAAAAGGGGATTTCACTTAGCTTAGTTAATATGGTGAAGTTGTGCCAGCTTCTATCATTTAAACACTTACAAGCAAAAATTGTATTTGTTTTTTGTTATTTTTCTTACATGTGACTGGGTATTTTGTGAAGAGTGAATTTTCACCAAATTCAAGTTAAGTGAAAATTTACTTTCAAAATGAAAACTCATTTTGTGAAGTGAATATGCTCTACCTCCTGAGTAAATCAGCCACAGTGTGCCTGCAGACCAATAAAATGTGGTTGGATAGAGTTATATTAGGTCACTGTTAACTTTAATTATATTAGACCCCAGTGGCCTTTGCTGCTTTCTCCATAAGGTCCATTTATCAGCAGTTCTTAAACTGAGCAGTAGTCCGTGTGACACCGACTAAATGAGTCCTCCATCTCGTATAAGTGAAGTGTTTTACTCAAAAGTAAAACTTTCATTTAAAAGTGAATTGAACTTAAACCACTTTTAAGTGAGAAGTGTTTTATGGGTCAGTGTACATTCTTTTTATTGTTTTTTGTTTATGTTAAAAACGAACATTCACAAATTTACTATCTTCGACCGTGTTGAAG
>BLSH010158756.1:3699921-3710795 GCA_018402905.1 Glandirana rugosa | reverse complement strand
TTTGATCTTCGACTAACCAAAGATACGTCTCGACGTGGTCTAAAACGTACGAGGTCAGAATCATTTAGTCAGGGATACGTAGGAAATTTTAGAAATTATTTTTGATAACTTTCTCTTCAGTATCGACAGAAATCACTTTTTATTGTATAAAAAGGTCGTTAACATAAACTATAAATGTGACGTGAAGAGGTCCTACACCTTCCAGAACCGATGTCTAATCATCAGTAGTCCACGATCGTACCGAAAAGTCGGTTCGTGTTTTATCAAGTATATTTCCTTAAGACGTGAACATTCCGACGACAAAGTGGTATAAACTAATTAAGATACACTTTTATCCTCGGTCGTCTCGAAGATTGTACAAAAGGTGTCTATGTGAATTAGTATTTTCACATGAAATTTTGTTTTAATTTTTCATGGAAAGAATTTTGTTTTAAAGTACACTTTTATGATTAAGTGTATCTGTGGAAAACATGTTAGAAGCTCTGCTGGCTCCTATTTTCACATAGAATTAATCAAATATGGTGAAACAGCAGCCTTACAAGTGCAGAATTCCTTTATATGAACTATTTTGTGCTTGGCTGAAAAGCCATGCTAGCACCTGATGACTACTAATCTGTAGCCAAGACCTTCCACATCCTGGAGAAGTGCAGTGTAAATATCAAATACAATTGCTGGAAAAATATGTTATTTTTCACTAAAGACAGCTATGACTTCTCTTTCAATAGTTTTTATTAAAGATTTTAAAGGATGCATAGGGACTGATTTACTAAGACTGGAGCATGCAAAATCTGGTGCAGCTCTGCATAGAAACCAATCAGCTTCTAGTTTTTCTTTTGTCAAAGCTTAATTGAACAAGCTGAAGTTAGAAGCTCATTGGCTACCATACAGAGCTGCTCCAGATTATGCACTCTCCAGTTTAAGTAAATTCCCCCCATAGTGTATCCTCATGCAGGTATTTATCCTCCTTGACGGTATTCCCGAGTGTGGCTCGGGGTGAGTTTTCACTGCAAATAGCGGTAACCCCAAGCCAAACTCGGGATTGCATCACTGGATCCAAGGCTGGGTTACTTACCTTGTCCTCTGGATCCTGCAATGTCCCCCCGCTGTGTCTGCAGCCTGTGTCCTCTGCCTCTGTGTGCCGGGCTCTGTTCCCTGCGAGCGTTGCGTCGCACGGGGGCGGAGCCTGGCAGGAAATTCAAAAGGTAAAACACACAGTAATCATACAATACACTGTAATCTGTAAGATTACATTACTGTATCAAATTGTTTCTCATCCCTTTTGTCCCTAGTGCTTTGTCTAGTGCCCTGCATGCACTTTTATATTATATATGCAATTCTTTCTGCCTGGAAACTTGAGAGCATCCATGACATAAAAAAGTGTCCCTTTACGTCAAAAGCTGTTTTTGATCAGCTAGAAAACACCAATAGTAAATAAGAATTATCTGCAGAATTGAGTGATACTGATTTTTGGGGGAATTTATCATCAGACACTGAAAGTGACGACAGCGACAATTCTGCAACTGAGCAAATTTCAGTGTTTTTGACTAGATTACATTACTGAATACATTTTTGTTATTATTATATTATTAGTTTTGATAATTATTTATAGTTATATATATATATATATTTTTTTATATATATTATAATTTATGATTTAGTTATTTCAAACGTTATCATACCCGGGATGTCTACTAGACTTTTGAGTTATTCCTAAGAATTACAGGCCTACAATATAAAACGCCAAATTTCTGTGCAAAAAATGTACCACTTTGAGACACAAAAATCTGACATAATCATACCGCCAGGGAGGATAAAGGAGAAGTACGGCCAAAGTTCGTTTGGCTGTACTTCTCCTGTGGATCACAGGAGTGCAGTTCGTTCTGCACTCCTGTGACCCGTTTTCAGTAACTGAAGCACGCTGTCGGCCGATGTCACAAAGTCGGTCCAGGCTGGGGAAAGATTGCGACAATATGGTCAGGATCTGCCCACAACCCTGGACCGGCACCTGGCTCAGCCTCTCAACCAGCCGCAGAGAGGATGAGGCAAAATAATAGAGGCTGTGTTTTTTGAAACATATATACAATAGTAGTAGTTTCAGCTACTTGAAAATTTTCCACATTTTATAAAGGCATTCCATTTTGAAGACATTGGTGCTGACTGTTCATAAGTCCAGCAGCAGCAATCACTTGAAAAAGTAGCAGCATATTAAAATCTTTTTTTTTTATTTTGGAACTACAGGTACATAAAATCTATCACAAAACCAGGTCACCAACAATTGTTTTATACGCATCTGCACTTTTACAGGGTGTCTGGATTCAAAGAAAATGATTGTTGGTGACCTTGTTTTGTGCTGTATTTTATGTACCTGTAATTCCTGTATTTCTGCAATAACAGAGAAGTGACCCGCTGTGAGTGCTTCATAATGCTTCTTTATAAATAGATACATGCAGTATATATAGTTGTCATACCAGTTGAAGAGTCAAGCTTTTCTGAGATTTAAATCTTATGTGTAGATAAATTAAAAACGAAAAAAAAAAGTGGGCCCAAGGGACATAACCCTTATTTTTATTTCTCTTCTTTTAGTAGAAACTTTCCTCTATCACTGGCATAGGTATGGGCCGGGTGCGTCCCAGGTGTGCCTGGGCACACCCTAATTACTCTTTGTGGTGCCGATTTCGCCTTCAGCCCGGGCTTCCCCCGTGTGGTGCTGCTGGCTTCCCTCCTTTCCTCTCCCCCCAACTGCTGTGTCAGGATGGAGATTAGGGGAATGGGCTAATCAATATGTCATTTAACAGCCCTTTCCTTTTCTAAATGAACACACTCACTCACTGTGTTAAATCATAACTGAAGCATAGCAAACTGTGTTTACTATGCTTCGGTTTGTGAATGAACAGGAAGCTGCTCAGCACAGAGCATGTCCCATTCATTCAATATCCAGTGCATCTGAGGCTACAGAGAAAGACATGTATGCTTGAGCTTTGGGGTGCACACCCTAACGTAATGGGGCTGCGCTTACCCATGGTAACTGCGCAATGAACACTTCAATAACACAGTGTGGCGGGATTCGTACAACTAAGAGGCTGTAACGGGCTGTCATCAAGAGAGCCCAACTATGCATGCCCTTTCTGCCCAGTTTCACCATTCATAGAAGCTGTACTAAAGCTTCTATTAATGAAACCAGATCTGTAAATAGAGGAGGTGGAGCTATCAATCATCACCTATTCTCCATTTGTAGATCCTGTTTCATTTGTAGAAGCTGTAGTGCAGCTTCTGTTAACTGAGCAGTTCACATGGTTTTCCTGCTTATTGGCAGCCTTAAGGAGTACAATATAATGAAAAGCATCTCATGAAGGGAAAGTATTCTACAGGTGCTGGTCATATAATTATAATATCATCAAAAAGTTGATTTATTTCACTAATTCCATTCAAAAAGAGAAACTTGTATATTATATTCATTTGTTACACACAGACTGATATATTTTAAATGTTTATTTTTTTTAATTTTGATGATTATAACTCACGACTAAGGAAAATCCCAAATTCGATATCTCAGAAAATTAGAATATTACTTAAGACCAATACAAAAAAAGGATTTTTAGAAATCTTGGCCAACTGAAAAGTATGAGCATGTACAGCACTCAATACTTAGTTGGGGCTCCTTTTGCCTGAATTACTGCAGCAATGCAGTGTGGCATGGAGTTGATCAGTCTGTGGCACTGCTCAGGTGTTATGAGAGCCCAGGTTGCTCTGATAGTGGCCTTCAGCTCTTCTGCATTGTTGGGTCTGGCATATCGCATCTTCCTCTTCACAATACCCCATAGATTTTCTATGGAGTTAAGGTCAGGTGAGTTTACTGGCCAATTAAGAACAGGGATACCATGGTCCTTAAACCAGGTACTGGTAGCTTTGGCACTGTGTGCAGGTGCCAAGTCCTGTTGGAAAATGAAATCCTCATCTCCATAAAGTTGGTCAGCAGCAGGAAGCATGAAGTGCTCTAAAACTTCCTGGTATATGGCTGCATTTACCTTTGACCTCAGAAAACACAGTGGACCAACACCAGCAGATGACATGGCACCCCAAACAATCACTGAGTGTAGAAACTTTACACTGGACCTCAAGCAACGTGGATTGTGCGCCTCTCCTCTCTTCCTCCAGACTCTGGGACCCTGATTTCCAAAGGAAATGCAAAATTTACTTTCATCAGAGAACATAATTTTGGACCACTCAGCAGCAGTCCAGTCCTTTTTGTCTTTAGCCCAGGCGAAACGCTTCTGACACTGTCTGTTGTTCAAGAGTGGCTAGACACAAGGAATGTGACAGCTGAAACCAATGTCTTGCATAAGTCTGTGGTAGTGGTTCTTGAAGCACTGACTCCAGCTGCAGTCCACTCTTTGTGAATCTCCTCCACATTTTTGAATGGGTTTTGTTTCACAATCCTCTCCAGGGTGCGGTTATCCCTATTGCTTGTACACTTTTTTTCTACCACATCTTTTCCTTCCCTTCATCTCTCTATTAATGAGCTTGGACACAGAGCTCTGTGAACAGCCAGCCTCTTTTGCAATGCCCGTTTGTGTCTTGCCCTCCTCGTGCAAGGTGTCAATGGTCGTCTTTTGGACAACTGTCAAGTCAGCAGTCTTCCCCATGATTGTGTAGCCTACAGAACTAGACTGAGAGACCATTTAAAGGCCTTTGCAGGTGTTTTGAGTTAATTAGCTGATCAGAGTGTGGCACCAGATGTCTTCAATATTGAACCTTTTCACAATATTCAAATTTTCTGAGATACTGAATTTGGGATTTTCCTTAATCATCAGTTATTAAAGTCATCAAAATTAAAGGAAATAAACATTTGAAATATACCAGTCTGTGTGTAATGAATGAATATAATATACAAGTTTCACTTTTTGAATATAATTAGTGAAATAAATCAACTTTTTGATGATATTCTAATTATATGACCAGCACCTGCATAATATACTTGTTTTAATGTTGGATAGACTTAGCAAACTAAATACTTAGTTTGTTCACATTTTTTATCCAATGGGATCACTTTCTGTGATAAGACTGTAACAGTAGTGTTGAGGGAAACAGTTGTCAGCTGAGACAGGAAGACAAATATTAATAATATAGTATTAATTAATTTGATGGAAATTCTAACCCTTGCCCATTTTACTTAAAGTGATTGTAAAGTCTCGTTTATTTTTCCTATAAAATAAAAAGCATGTTATACTTACCTGCTCTGTGTAATGGATTTGCACAGAACAGCCCCAATCCTCCTCTTCTCGAGATCCTCCTGTTGAGTGCCCCCCCCACAGCAAGCAGCTTGCTATGGGGGCACCCGAGTAGATTCAGACACAAAGCCCCGCCCCAGGCCTCACCCCCTCTCTCTTCTGATTGGCTAGCTGAATTTGATTGACAGCAGCAGGAGACAATGGCACCACTGCTGTGTCTCAGTCAATCAGGAGGGAGAATCTCAGATGGCTGAGACACTCGATAACATAGCTGGACAGAGAGAGACCTCAGGTAAGTGTTAGGGGGGCTGAGGGGGGCTGCTGCACACAGAATGCTTTTTATCTTAATGCAGGCATCCTCAAACTATGGCCCTCCAGCTGTTGCAGAACTACACATCCCATGAGGCATTGTAAAACTCTGACATTCACAGACATGACTAGGCATGATGGGAATTATAGTTCCTGAACAACTGGAGGGCCATAGTTTGAAGACCCCTGTCTTAATGCATAGAATGCATTAAGATAAAAAAAACCTTCTGACTTTACAATCCCTTTAACACTGGGAAATCTCCATAATGGAGACTCAGACTGCAATAAAAATCTTATAGGCAGTTCTATTCCATTCCCCATATGTCTACAGTTAATATATTGTATATTGCTTAAAGTTGGGCTTTAACCACTTGACATTTAGGGCAATTTGTTTGCCCAAATGTTGAATCCTGATTTTTCTTTTGCTAGAAAATTACTTAAACCCCTAAACAAGTATATATTTTCTAAAAACAGAGGCCTTGTAAAACAAATGTGTGGCAATGGCAATTTTTATGTCACACAAAAAGTGTGCAACAGAAAATACATACAAAACACATGAAGCCTTAAAGTTGATGTATGAAATATTTTTTTCTTTTTATAATTTAATTTTTTAAACACTTTTTTATTTACCTCTACTGCTATCACAAAGGGGACTAACAAGTGGGCAGGAGACAGGGTCTACTTTTGAGACATCAGGTGTCTATTAATTTGCATGTTCTCCTTGTACTTGTATGGGTTTCCTCCCAGACTCTAAAGGCATATTCAGTTTTTAACTGGCTCTTGTCCAAATTGACCTTAGTATGTGTATATATGCATGTGAGGTAGGGACCTTAGATCTTGAGAGAAGGGACTAATGTTAATGTGCAACAGGTAAAGCACTGCGTAAACTGCAGGCACTGAATAAATACGTGTGATAATAATAAATAAGAGATTAGAATATATCAAGGCCAAGATGTCAGAGGTTTGAAAGGATTGCTTTTGATATCTTAATGAGTTTTAAATGTGTCATAACATAGCCTCATCTTGTGTGACTTTATGGCACATTGTGGTAACCTTTAAGCATTAGGCAAATTTTAAAATTGTTATCCATTATCATTCATCACAAAATTTTCACAAACAACATACATTTTAAATTGAAAGTTGCACTCTGCAAAGGAATTTGCTCAAGAGGATAGTAAATTAGGGGAAGCTCTGCTGCCTTTCACCATCCAATTATGTGTAAGTAAATGCTTTTTTTTTTCTTGCATGTGATTGGGTATTCTCTGCAAAGTTAAGTTTTACCATTTTTACTAAGCTTTTGCCCTTGTAGACTGTAATTGCACTTACAAAGTAAACAGGCTATTTACCTTTAGTAAATCAACCCAAGGCATCTTTATATACGATTGATTAATTTAAAGTAAACACACCAGTGAGTTACACTTGAAAAACCTTTCTCTAAGCAGTTGAATGAGATTGGTTGGTTTTATTGTCAGGCCTAATGTGGAGAATTGCTGGAACTAGTTTATTTAAATTGACTTAAAGTGAATACACTAGTGGCTTGTAGTTGACAAATATTCCTCTGTGAAGTTGAAAAAGCATGATTCTAAATGGGGAATATGTATGTGGGCAGATAAATAGCACTACATCCTAAGTAAAGGAAACATGTTTGGAAAGAAATAGATTTTTAAAGAAGTATAACCAAAGCTCAATTGGCTGTACTTTTCACATGGATCACAGAAGTGCAGCTTATTCTGGGCTAAAGCCTGCTGTCGACTGATGTCACAGAGCCAGTCGAGGCAGGGGAAAGATCGTGACCATATGGTCTGGATTTGCCCAAGGGCCTAGATTGGCACCTGGCTCAGCATCTCAGCTGTGCTGCTGGGAGACGGAGCCAGCTGCTCCAGCCCCCTCCCTAGTCCAGCACTCCAGTGAGAGTTGGAGGGGCAGAGCAGAGAGCGGTGACTGACAGTCACTGCTCTCTGCTCATAGCAGCAGGGAGAATTGAGCTCAGTTCTCAGCCTTAGAGTCAGTAGGGACAGATGCAGCATTGGATAAATGCTGCATTCACCTAGGTACATATGATTTAAAAAAAAAATCTTAATTCTCAAAGAGTGGGGCAGCTCACCATCAATGCACTCAAGGGGTCCATTAACAGGGGTACAGGCACCAGGCTGGGGGCAGGTGTGGGGGCACACAATTTAGGAATATGTCAAAGAAGGGGGAGAAACAAAAAGTGAGCCCATTAAATCATGCAGCGTGAAGTTGAATTTGCATAATTTATCTTATCATCAGGCTCATTGAGGATTATTGGGAGTGTGACCTAAGTTTATTTATCTTTAATACACATTTTTGCCCTTGTAGGGATAGGGCTGCTTTAGGTATTGTATGCATTGTATGCATAAAGGTAAAAAAAATCTTCTGTGTGCAGCAGCCTTCCCAGCCCCCTAATACTTACCTGATCCCCATCTCTATCGATGTGACTCTTCCTCCTCATTGGCTGAGACAGCAGAAGGAGCCATTGGCTCCCGCTACTATCAATTGCAACTACTGAGCCAATGAGAAGTGAGAGAGGGCGCGGCCGAGAATGGATATGCAGAGCAGCAGCTCAGGAGTGAGCCTCTTTAGGAGCGCCCACAGCAATCTGCTTTCTGTGGGGACACTTGGCAAGAGGGAGGGACCAGGAGCACTGGTGAGGGGCCCGACAATAGGAGGATCAGGGCAGCTCTGTTCAAAACCACTGGACTGAGCAGGCAAGTATGTCATGTTAAACTTTTTTTAAAAAATCTACCGTTAGTAACACTTTAAGTAACTCTGGATGCATTAGAAAACTAATTTGTGTTATCAAGGTCAATATCCAGTATGTTTACTGAGAATACACAATCATGTACTCCCCAATTCTTCAATAAAGGGTCTTTTCATTTTATAAATAATATCTGTCTTCCAATGAGAAAACTGTACACTTCTACTAATGATCTTATTAAAAGAAAACTGACCAGAAACTTTATAGAGCCCCAACTGTAAACCCACTATGGTATGGCTTTTATCTTTTCCCCAATCTCTCCATAAAACGAAAGCCTCATATCATGTATTCAATTTAAAATTGTATTAACATTTTATTAAGACCATTAAACATTTAAAAACCTACATTGATCAGCACTTACAATCTTAAATGACCCTTTTATTAAACTGCATGTAAACATGCATGTGTATCCAAGAAATAGCATGATGACATCACTCTCCAAATGATGTTTTTTATTTTGTGAATTTTTTCTTGAGAAAGCTATTTGCCACAGGATAAGCTAATCAGCACTGCTCATCAGTTTCATTATGCTCTACAAGAAGTACATCTATCTGTATACATGGATGCTAGTAAACATAAGTGAACATTTAGCAATAGTTGATGTCCTATTGCATTGTATTCAGTACAGACAGTACATCTATCTGCACACACAGATGCTAGCAATCTTAGGTGAACATATGGTGATAATATATGTCCTCCTGGTTTGTGTTCAATACTATCTTATAACACTTGAGTATGTTTACTACTGCATTCTTCCTATAGTTCAGTAAATATTAAAACTATCTGCTCCATTTACTAAAATATCTGAAACCTAATTGCTTGAATTTTCCAAAAAAAACAATAGTTTCCCAAAGTTTGCAATAAATAAACATCTAAGATTTATAATTTTGAAATTTCTAAAGTTCATTTAACATTATCGCGAAGCAGCATCATTTACTAAAACTCTGCCTTAATCAATAATAATTATACTGAAGTAAATAGCTGTGTTGGAAGCAAAAGCTGTGTATGCATGCTGTTTTTCTTCAATCATCAAATGTATTCAGCACTTGTGATGCCACACATGTACAAGCCCATTTATATTCATTAAAATGTTATTCTACATGATGATCACAATTTAAAAAAAGGTTTGAAAGTTAAGAATGGAAGGCCATTAGGTCAGTGAAATTGCCTTTCCTCCTTATCAACTTTTTATAAAAGGTAGAAATGCAGTACAAATCACAGCTGATTGAGTCACCTGCAGTTCCACATTCAATACAACCAGAGAATAAACCAGAATGATTTCTAATTTATAACCTTTGTGAGACATCAGCAGGACATTATTCATTCTGATCTAGTAGTACAGCACAAAAATATCAAGAATTACTGAGGTGTAGCAAAACAACACAAACAATGTTATATCATTTCAAACAAAAATATAATCAGACATGTGTGACATTTATTATTAGTACAAACCTCAATTTATTCTGTTTCAAACAATTGTACCTTAATAAAAAATAGAGTCACTGGACATACTGTATCTTTTAAAGGGATATTGTATATTTATGTAGTTGTCGACTGGACAGCGCTGAGCAGTTTTCTCAGTATTGTGTCTCGTGCATATGTCCTATTGATATTTAGCAATAGTATTTTCTTTTTGCTACTTTTACTGAAATGGCATCAATGTAACCTGTTAATTACTCTCAATAAAAATGTTGTTTGAATAAGAAAATGGTATAGAAGTAACAGTAGTTCTTTTCAGAATTTAAGAAAATAATATTTTGGTGTTTTAAAGAGTTGATTGCCAAGGACATATTAAATATGTCATGGCTATGGCTATTCATTTTCTTAATTGTCCAATGGCATATGGAATACATCATTACAAGCAAAAACAAGCTTACAACAAGTGTATGATCCCGAAATGTAAAAGTGGTTTGGTTGGACACTTCTACAGACTGAAAATGTATTCATTATCGAACTCCCCCACTTTTTCCCCACTTTAAATTCACATATGATTACATGTCCTACCCTAGATGTTGCCAGGGTCACAGCTCGCTTTTATAGTAAATATGGCAAGTAGCGAGTTTAGGTAACATGACTCAAGTCATTTGATGTCCTGGTTGTTTGCATTGTACCCTGAAGTGATTGATGTATGTGCGGTTCTGGAGGTTATAGCAGATGGAATTCAACCATCTTTGATTGACACCTTAAACACACAGGGGGAACCTCTAGGGTCCATGTAGATCTTGGACATCTCTATAAAATTGATTTGTCACCTCACTAACTAATAACTGTAATAAAGATACATACGCAAGTATATCAATTTGCAAAGCAAAAATAAGTGTAAATAAAAACAAGTTAAAGAAAAAACATTACCTCCCCACTCCCAAGCACACAGCTCACTCATTAGCAACCCACCTGTTGGGCCTGAGTTTAGTAGGGGGCCTATTAGAGAGGCTGTTGAGTCAAATGGAAAATGTATGATACGTAGTTAGTCTGGTTGAAAAAAAGACATCTAGTTCACTTGATCTACAGAAAAAAAGTTGGTCTGATTGATGCATAGTATGTAAAAGGTAAACTGA
>BLSH010158756.1:3689547-3699714 GCA_018402905.1 Glandirana rugosa | reverse complement strand
TAATTAAAACATTGACCCTATTACTCACGATCGTTCCGACTTCCAAAACACGTCACGTGTCACACGGTGAACATATGATATGTCATTTCCTCTTTGTCGAGGTCCGACCTATGACGACAATGTCTACACTCACCCAATGGAAAGACCTTCGAGGGTAATCTCTAGACCTCCTCGTTTAACGTTGTGACCCTTTTGGACTGTTAGAACTTTCCTCAGGAGACGAGTGACTCGTCCACCAATCATCTCAACGACAACTCCCACCTCCCTGTTCAGTCCTAATGGACATCTCAAACTCAGGGCTGGCCTTCCTTTTCTGTGATGCACTCCCTCTGACTACAGTAACCCATCTTCCTACAGGTAATCCTGACTTGTCCCTCCACCCTCAACAGCAACTCTACTAACCACCTGCTCAGTGAGCAGAGGACTCCTTTCAAGATTGTCAGGTTTTCCCAGTGTTGCAATTTGCTCCTCCAGATCTCTAATGGGAGCTTCCAGAAAGGTAACCCACTCACATCTGTAACAGCAGTATCCAGCCTGGAGCTGTTTCTCCTTTACTGTATAGTATACAAGTGGCACACTGTGCACTGCACAAAACCTTCAGCCTTGCTAGCACTCATTATCCCAGTTACAAAATTAATATTACTAACAGGAAATTTCAGATGTTACTTACAGGCCAGAAGACTTCTGTTATTATTTGGCTGTTTTCAACTCCGGTTTTTAACTCGCCACTTTCACTGTCCCACTTGGTCAAAATTTCAGTAAGCAAAAGGTGGGCAAGCTCAAGGATGAACAAGTGCATGTGAAGATAACACAAATCCAGTAAGGGTAGTACTTGGGTGGTTCAATGGTTGCAGTCCACACCTGGTACCTTCACATGAGAGATGTTGTGACTGCCTGACATTTTTTGTTTGTGTTGCAGGACATTGCAGTGACTTCAATATTTGCACTGCCTTGCTACTTCTATCACCATGGCAATTCAGACTAAAGAGGAAGCTCCTTCTCAACTCTTATCACCTGAAACAGCCAAGGGGAGACTACTGTTCACACTGGTCTTGTACTTCCTGTGACGTTTCTAATCAAGAAGAGAGAATGGACATTAGACACACAAAAATGATTCAGGATTATGTTGCCAGTAGAGATGAGGTTCAGCTTTGCCCTAGATTCAGATTTGAGGTGAATTCAGTAGTTTAGTATTTGCAATCCCTCTAAATTCTTGTCACATTTCCTCTGGACAGTCTTTGTTAAACCATAATGCACTTCATGACCATTGAATTATGGCCAGCAAACCTACAATGGCCAATAAGAGGGCTTTTGGATAAGCCAGTCCACTCAGTATATAAGGGAGTGTATGGAGCAGACATAGTTCCAGTGAGTCGGAAGCTGTTGTAGGGCATAGAAGAAGCTAACATAGGATAAGATGCATAGGGAGAGAAAAGAGTATTTCAGAAAACTGTACTTTATTTCTAATAGTTTTTCCAACAATAAATCTTTTTTACCATTTTTATTATTATTAGAGGCTTTTTGTCTTTCATTTTTATCATGTGGCTTACCAGTCACTTTCAGTCACAGTCTATATTTTTTTTGCAAGACCTCCTTTAAGAAATTAGGCTTTTTTTTACAAGAGGTGGTATTTTGGTGTGTTCACTGATTTTGTGGTTTTATTGTTATGACCTTTATTTTAGGTTAACAGTTTTTTCTGTAAATGTCCTTTTATTTCAGGGGTGGTATTTTGGGTTAGGCCTTTTATAATTTTCAGGTTCTTAAAGCAGAGCATTCATTTGTTAACCATCAATATCACAGTGAAAACTGTACTGCCAGTGTACACTAAGAAAATCAAACTATTCAAAATACTACAGTTTTAGTTCCGTAAAAGTTTATTGATAGAAAACTCACAGTACAGGGAAATACTTGTACAGCAGGCCAAGCCATGGGAATAGCCATGTTAATATAACAACAAAATGAGCAAAAATTGTCTACAGATCATAAAGTTTCTTGTCTGGTATTATCCTTTAGTCCTATTGTTATTCCGGAAATAATTACCTATGTTGTAAATAACGTTCCTTAACTAGTCAAGAAAAGTTGAGTGTTTGTATAAACAGGTCCTTCGTGATTTTAGGATTTAATATCCCTTCTAGTGTCAGATATAGGGTAGAGTTAGCAATTTGGTTTTCCATGTCCAGGCCAGGTGTTATATTTTACTGGAGTCAGCTTGAGGGGGTCAAGAAGTATGGGTGGTGGGGGAAGGAGAATGGTGTATTAGGGGTTGGGGGGGGGACCTCTGCATAGTCAGGTGTACACCTCTAGGTACTTGTGGTGGGTGGGTCTCTGGAAGGGATCGGGTGTGGGTCTGGGGGTTCAGAATTGTAAATTTTGAATTGCTCTGTTGTTTTGAACTCAATCCAGCAGAGCCAAGTTTTATGAAAAGAGGTGATAGTATTGTTTGCAATTGCGATTAGTTCTTCCATTTCCTGTGTTTTATTTAGTTTTGAAAACCAGGTGGGGATAGATAGTACTCTTTTTTGTTTCCAATATACGGGTAGGCACATTCTTGCCATATTTATCATATGCATCGTTAGTGATTTCTTGTATGAGTGTTTTGAAGATGTGGAGTAGTGGAGTAGAAATTGTTGGTATGTGAAGTCAATGGGGAGTGAGGTTACTTTACCGATTATTGTGTATACTTTTCCCAATAAGGCCTAATGTATGGGCACTCCCACCATATATGTATCATGGTCCCAATTTGAGTGTTGCATCTCCAGCATTTATCTGATGTTTTTGGAAAGAAACTATGTACGAGGGACGAGGTTCTGTACCACTGCATCAGTACTTTGTAGTTATGTTCCTGTGTTGATACATTCAAGGTGCCTTTGTGGGCTATGGTGCATATTCGTTCCCAGTGCTTCACGGTTATATTTTCATTTTCAGGGGAATTCCATACTTTTATGATGGGGGCTAGAGTGTCAGGTTCGCACTCTGTGAGAAGGGCGTGGATAATAGCTATGAGATGTCTAGTCGGGGGGCCTATGCATAGTCTCTCGAAGGCAGTTTTTTGCCTTCCGAAAGCTTCTTTGTTCTTGGGGTCACTTAGGAAATGTCTAAGTTGGAAGAAGGACCATTTGGGCATGGGGTCGTCTGTGTCTCAGTGTAACATATCTTTAAGATCGCAGAGGCTCCCAGCTTTAAAAAATTGGTGCACCTTAGGGTTGGGGTCGGAAGCTGTTAAAGCAAATCCCTTTTCCATGCCTGGCGGGAATTGTGGGTTGTGTAAAATTGGGGTCAATGGTCCTGGTATATTAGCGAATTTGCCTTCTTTAGCCATTTCTCTCAGTCAAGATTGTGGGAGATAGAAGCAAGTGAGCTTTGAAGGAAGAATCCCTTTCGTGTTGTGGAAGCCATGCAATGTTTTGTGGCGGGGTTCCTACTAGCAGTTGTTCTATTGTTACCCAATCTTTATCACTGTGGTGTGTGTGCCAGTCGACCAATTTAGCTAATAGGACTGCCCTGTGGTATCTTTTAAAGTCTGGTAATCCTATTCCTCCTTTTTGTTTGGGAGCAGATAGTCTTGACAGGCTCACTGTAGGGGTATTGTCCTTCCATATGTACCTTACTAGTTTTGCTCAAAGGGTCTTAAAGAATGTTTTGGGAAGGGTGATTGGGATTGTTTGGGCGATATATAAGTTTAAAATGACTACACTTGGAAGTGTAGTCATTTTCACTGTGGCTGCTCGCCCAAACCAAGATAGGTTAAGTTTGCTCCAGTTAGTAAGATTGTTGAGACTGTTTTATGGAAAAAGCAAGTAGTTAAGGGAGTAAAGAGCTTCTAACTTGGAGTGCAGTTGTATTCCCAAGTATGGAATGCTTTCTGATTTCCAAGAGAATGGGGAGGAATTTTTGCATGCCTGAAGAGAGTCTTGTTTTAGCATGATATTATGAGCGTGGGATTTATTCAGATTGATCTTAAAGTTTGAGAGGTGTCCAAAACTCTGGAATTCTTTCAGTAGATTTGGGATGGTGGTGATGGGCTTGGTCAGGAACATCAAGATGTCGTCCGCGAACGCAGATGTTTTGAAAATTTGGTTGGCTATGCTAACTCCCGAAATGTCTGGGTTGGATTGAATCTTCTGTAGAAGGGGTTCAATGGTTAAGATAAAAATAATTGGTGACAGTGGGAATCCATGCCTGGTACCGTTTTGGATGGGGAAGGCGCTCGACAGGTGGACGTTCACTCTTACTCTGGCCTGAGGGCCCACGTATAGGCTAAGGATGCTTTTGAGCATAAACGTACCCATGCCTGTGTTTCTAAGAACTGCCTCCATAAAGTCCCAGGCCACTCTGTCGAACGCCTTCTCCGCATCCGTGGACAGGAAAAATCCCTCTGTTTTGGTTTTGATCATCCAATTGATATTGATGGCTTTTGTGGTATTGTCTCGAGCTTCTCGCCCTGGGACAAAACCAGCCTGGTTGTGCAACACCAGGTTAGGAAGGATGGGGAGTATTCTATTTGCTAATATTTTCGTGAAGATTTTTATATCTGAATTCAATAAAGAAATGGGCCTATAATTTGCTGTTTGGGTGTTGTCTTTATTTGGTTTAGGAATTACCGTTATATGTGCTTCAAGTAGGTCTCTGGGAGGATTGAGGTTCTTTGCTAGGGCGTTTAAAGCTTTCAAAATGTGGGGCGCTAGGATCTCGGAGAAGGTCTTGTAGTACAGGTTAGTGAGTCCGTCGGGGCCAGGGTTTTACCAGGTCTTAAGTTTTTTATAGCTGACTGGAATTCCTGGGTCGAGAAGGGTTGCTCCAGTAGTTGAACTTCCGCGTCTGGTAATTTGGGTGGGTTTAGTCATTCTAAATATTCAGTGATGGCCTGTGCTCTAGTATTCTGTCCTGTTTTGGGTAGGTTGGGTGTGGGGAGGTTGTAGAGGTTTGAATAGTATTGAACGAATGCGTTTGCAATTGCGTCTGTGCGTGTAAGTTTGTGTCCTTTTTGGTCATGTATCAGGGCGATAGTATTTTGTGATCTTCTCCCATTAAGGAGTCTGGCAAGTAGCTTGCCGCTTTTGTTGGCTTGTTCATAAAATAATTTGGATGAGAGAATGTATTTTCTCTTCACTTGCTTGTCAAGCTCTTCTAGTTAATCTTTCCTTGTTCATACTAGAATGTCATATGTGGTGTGTGCCCTATTTTGTTTGTGGGAGCTCTCTAAAGTTCGAATTTGTTTAACCACTTGCCGACCGTCAACCCCAGGTTGACGGCGACAAGATGGCCCTCCTGGGCAAACCGCCGTCATCTGACGGCGGCTGCCAGATCGAGCACTGTGAGCGCGCCTCTGGAGGCGTGCTCGTACGCTCACTGTGTCCGGGGAGGACCAAGGAGCGGGTGCGGCGGACTTGATCTCCGCTGGCTACCTGCGATGCCCCCCCCCCCCCGGAGTGAGTAAGTAAACACGGATCACCGTTCTCTTAGAGGGGGAAGGAAGTGATCACAGCCTTCCTCTACATGGAAGCTGTGATCACTCCCCTCCCCCTGCCAGTCAAACACTAAGACAGTTAGAACACGCCCAGGGAACACAGTTAACCCTTAGAGCGCCCCCTGCAGGTTAACCCCTTCACTGCCAATGGCCTTTACACAGTAATCAGTGCATTTTTATAGCCCTGATCGCTGTATAAATGCCAATGGTCCCAAAAAAGTGTCAAAATGTTCCAACATGTCCATTGCAATATCGCAGTACCGCTAAAAATCGCAGATCGCCGCCATTACTAGTAAAAAATAAAAAAAAAAAACCCAGAAATTAATTCTCATCATCCGTAAAAGCGGCAACTTTCGCCCAAACCAATCAATAAATGCCGATTGCGATTTTTTTAATCACAAATATGAGGAAGAATACAAATCGGCCAAAACCGATGAAAAAAAATGTTTTTTTATATATTTTTTTCGGATTTGTATTTTAGCAAAAAGTAAGAAATTTGGGGTTTTTTTGCAAAATTGTCGCTCTTCTTTTGATTATAGCGGCGATCAGAAATGACGCAGCGGTGATCAAATACCACCAAAAGAAAGCTCTATTTTTGGGAAAAAAAAGGACACAAATTTAGTTTGCACGACCACGCAATTGTCAGTTAAAGCGATGCAGTGCCGAATCGCAAAAAGGGCTCTGGTCAGGAAGGGGGCAAATCCTTCCAGGGCTGAAGTGGTAGCGCTTCTACCCTTGCTTGCTTTTCTCTCTTAGCTTTGGTTGTTAGGGCTATACATTGGCCCCTGATTACACATTTGTGCGCTAGCCAGATATTTATCTCTGATGTGTCTGAGTCTGCATTGTTCCTATAGTAATCTGCTAATGTGTTTTGGAGCTGCTCGAATTGAGTTGGGTCAGATAGAAGAAAGGGGTCGAGTCTCCATGTTTTCTCTCTTGTTTCATGTATCGGGAGTTGCAGGGTGGTGGTAATGGGGTGGTGGTCCGAAATATACATGGGCTCTATGGTTGCAGATTGAAGGTGTGTGAGATCATTTTGGGAGATAAATAGGTAATCTATATGTGAATATTTTGCGTGAGGGGGTGAGAAGAAGGTGTAGTCCCTAACCTCTGGGTGTAACGTTCTCCACGTGTCATGCAGTGATAGCAGGTTGAGTTGGATTTTGATTTGTTTAAGTGCGCGGTAAAGAATAGAAGAGGAGCCTGTGGATGAATCCAGTTGAGGGTTGAGTGGTAGGTTCAGGTCGCCACCCATCACCACCATGCCCTCACGGACAGTATCAGTTGGTCAAAAACACGTCTAATATAGGTGACCTGGTGGTAATTTGGAGCATAGATATTCGCAAATGTTATTGGCCTATCATGCAGGGTTCCTTTGATGAATAGGTACCTGCCTTCCGGGTCTGACAATTGGTCCCTAATAAGGAATGGTAAACACTTATGCAGTAAAATAGCTACTCCTTTTGTTTTGTTTGTGTGGTTAGATGCATGGCATAGTTTAGGGTCATTTTTGCCTGGGAAGTTGGGGATTTTAGGTCCTTTGAAATGTGTCTCCTGAATTAATGTTACCTGGGCATGTTGCTTTCTAATTTCTCTGAGAAGCAGAGATCTTTTTTCGGGGATGTTTAGCCCCCTCACATTGATTGAGAGGATTTTGAGCGTTGTAAAGTTAGGCATCTGTTAAGCAAGTAAATGAGGTGTACTGATTTCCAACGATAGTCGAGGGTTTAAAGGTAGTCAGAGGTAAGGGGTGGGGAGGGGGGGAGAAGGGTGGATGGAAGGTGAGTAGAGAAGGTAAGTGGGTAGTTAAAGGGTGTGATCTGACGTCACAGAGGATGTGAAAGAGGGTCAAGTGGGTGGCGGTCCCACGGGTACCGGCCCACTATATAGAGCCTCTATACGGACAGGCCGGAATGCTCCGGTCTGAGGTGAGGGGTTGGTGGGTTGACGCGGGGGATAGGAGGACGGCATACCTATGGGAGAGGTAGTAGATATTGTTTGGGGCAACTCACCGCTGAGCCGGTGTGGCAGAACAAAATAAAATAATAAAGCATTTCTCAACTACTAGCTATTCCGGTGAGCCATTGTAGTGAAGCATTAAAGAAGGAGCAAAACATTTAACACTAGTCACTTCTCTACTATTCTAACTTTCCCCTTCAAGTCATCCCCAGCAGATATCATTGTATGCTAGAGCCTAAGAGAGGTTGGGGTATTGCCGCCAGATCAGCCTCCATCCACTGTCCGAATGGTGCCAGATCGAGGCAGCTCCCCCATAGCTGTGGTCCGGTCAGGGAAGACCGTGTCACCCTGGTTGGAGTACCATACGTAGCACCCCCCGACTCTGTCACTGCCCAAATCAGCCTGCACAAGTAGAGAAAATCAAACCTGCAAGTACTATGAGAGAATTGAGCTGAAAATAGCATTCTGAGTCAATAGAGGAGCCCTAGATTCCTAACTAGGGACTACGCAGGCAGAAAATTGTCTCTCTATGGAGAGCATAATCTGTACCACATAGTTCTCTCCTTCTGCAGGCGCTCAGGCATAGCCCATAGTGCTAAGTTCCTTGGGATTACATTGGTGCACATTTAGTCTGTGCATTAGCCTATGAGGGGCTTAGTCTCATAGAGAGCCGATCCCTATTCCTCAGTACTCGGATAAGTTTACTGTTTACTGCCTTGAAGGTGCAAGCAGGAGTGTAGGATCAACCGTCTGTAGCTTCCTATATGCTAGCCACATCACTTAAGCAATACAGACTGCTGGGGTCAACGTAGAGTCTTCTTCTGTTTCATTCATATCCACGAACGCTCAATTTGGAATATGGTTAGAAGTTGACCAACAATAAACAACAGTAACAGGGTCTGGCTTCAAATCTATAGAGCAGTTTGTGACTCATGTGTCCGAGAAGTGAAAGACAAAAAAAAATGGCTCACCTTAACGAATCCAGACCGTTCAGTCCACGGCAAGCGACGGAGGGTTCGGAGGGTCTTCAGCGGCATTCCGTTCCCTTCGTTTGCGGCGGTATGATGTGGTGTTGAAACAATGGCATGGTGTGCGATGTTCTGTCAGCGGAGGAACGAGTTCCTTCTAGAGATCTGGGATGGTGAACTCTTGGTACCACTCCGGGACTTGGATTTCCTGCAGGTTAGTGAATTCGAAAAATTGGGGCAGATCTGCCGGAGTATGCAGTGTGAATGATCTGCCTTGGATCATGACGCACAGACCAAAGGGAAAGCACCATTTATATACAATGTGTTTTTCTCTTAAGGCCGTTAGGATGGGTCTCAAAGCTCTACGGTGGTTCAGAGTTATCTGGGAGAGGTCTTGGAAGATCTTTATTTCCACTCCATTATATCGAATTTCTTCTTGATCTCTGGCTCTGACAGCCACTTCTTCTTTGAGTCTATAATCCATGAAACAACATATAATGTCTCTTGGAGGATCGCCTTCCCTTCCCCTCGGTCTAAGGGCTCTGTGTGCCCGTTCGAATTCCACAGGGGCGTCACGCGCTCATTCTGTCAAGTTGTTAAAAAGGGATTGGAGCGCCATAGGTATTTGATCGTGCTCCACAGTCTCTGGCATTCCCCTTATCTGTAGGTTCCGCCTTCTGCCCCGATTGTCGAGGTCCTCGAGTCCTCGCTGGATCTCGATCATATGGTAGTGATAGCGAGCTCCATGTTGTTGTAGTTGCCTTATGTCTTCATCATGGCGCCCCGCCGCCTTCTCTACTTCTTCCAGTCGGTCAGACACTCCTCTCAATTCATGCTTCAGTTCCATGACAGCGTCGCCCAGGGCTCCCTTTATGTCAGAGGCAATGTGTTGCAGGTCTGACATCTTGGGGACCTGTTGAATGAGAGACAGAAGCGTCTCCTGGTCCGTTAGGCCTCCCTTTTTGGATGTGCCTTCGGACTGTTTCCGCGCCATTACTGGGGGCTGTGGGAGGAATGCGATGTGGAGGCCTCAGTCGCCTGGGTAGGCTGGGATTGAAACAAATCCGGCAGATTACGGCCCTGCTGTGAGTGTGGGGTGTTTGTGAAAGGTAGCTGCCGTCCGATCTTGCCCATAGTCGGTGAGTCGCGGGTTGCAGAGTGCTTAATCTCTCCCGGGGTGCCGGAGCTCCTTCTTCATGCGACCATCTTGCCTGCGCGCCAGACCACGCCCCACAATACCACAGTTTTAAGGCTTCCCCTAAGCACATTATTTGACGGATATGTGCGTATTTGATGCTGCTTTTGAAGTCACGCTTGTATGTGAAATCCATGCTGCAGTCACATGCTCCTTGGGTTAGTGTAGGGAAAGGTAGCTGACGGCGTGAGGGACAGATTTCAGCCATTTTAAGACCTGATCCTGCATCCTGAGATAGATTACTTTACTACTGCTGTCTGTGCTGTTGCTCTGAGGACAGATAGCAGAAATTAGAGATTTCACATACCGCTGCTTTGAGTTGCAGATCAAGCTCTGCATAGAACAACGATCGCTACGATCGTGCTCTACGATCAGATTGTTGGGGGAATTTGAGATTTCAAATACCGCTGCTTAGAGTTGGAGATTTGCAGATTAAACTCTGTCCAACGAAACGATTGTACGTTCGTACACAAAGATCAGATTGTTGGGGGAATTTGAGATTTCAAATACCGCTGCTTAGAGTTGGAGATTGCAGATTAAACTCTGTCTAACGAAACGATCGTACGTTCGTACACAAC
>BLSH010158756.1:3671290-3684182 GCA_018402905.1 Glandirana rugosa | reverse complement strand
AACTCTTCCGGACGGGGGACGGTTAGGTCCAACCCCTAACCGGTCCCGAAGGGTCCCGAAGGGTTTATGGGCCGTTACTCCAGTGTCGAGGCGGGGGTCCTACACTGGAGTATACCCCGCCCTGGAGGTCCACTACAGTAGACCACCGGTGCGGGGTACGGTTATATTCCGTGTCGTGTCTCGCCGCTCCCGTAAGCACTTCCTCTTGTGCAGCACAGTTGTACCCTTCTTCTTCTTTTCTTCTTCTTCTTCTTCTCTCCCTTCTCCTGTCGCCTCTTCTGGTCGTTTTCTCGTCTTCTGCGGTGTCTCGGTGGTCTTCTCCCCTCTCCGGTGTCTTCTTTTCTTCGGCTCTTTTGCGGGGGTCTTTCATCTTCTGAGGGGTCTTTTCTTCTCCTCTGTGGCGTCTTCTGCTCTTTTGCTGGTCTTCTCCGCTGTCCTCTTCCCTCTCTTCTTCTTCTTCTTCTTTTCTTCTTCTTCCCATGTTGACACGACGTGTTCTCCTTCACGAATGCCCTCGCCGCTCTGTGCTGTGCCTTATATTGGCATGGGGCGTGGCCACCAGATGACATCACCTGGAGGTCCCGCCCCATATGAGGTCACATCCTGGGGGCGGAGCTGTGACCTCATTGCCGGGTATTTGGGAAGCCCTGGGAAGCCCTGGCCAATCCCCAACCTGGATTGGCAGGGGGCAGGCCTTCTCAAATATACTGGGACAGCCCAGAGGGGGAGGAGAGTTCGGGTGGAAGTTGGAGGATGGAGATGGAGTACTGAAGGCTGTTGGGGCCTTGAGGGAGTCCCTAGTCTGGGGAGGGTGACCTTGGCCCAGGGCTCAGGTGCATCCAGGAGCAGTGAGATCCTGGCAGGGAGTGGCACAAGGAGAGAGCAGAAAAGTACAGCTTGAGAAAAGTACTACCAGTGGGGTCTCCAGGAGGAATACACCCGGTGTCGGTGAGTGACACAGCCCAGGAAAGTGGAGATGCACTCTGTAGCAGATTGGGAGGAAGACAGTCTGGAAGAGGTGCAGGAAGAGACTGTGACTTTGGTGTCGATGGGCAGTGTGCAGGCGTTTTCAGTCAGGACGGCTGTTGAGGCCTGTAGGAGGATGGGCTGTGAGCAGTAGTCCATCAGCTAGCACTTCTACAAACTTTCTCTAAACTATAGGGGCCCGCAGCCCTGCAAAAGGCAGTTACTGAGGCCTGGTCAGAGCCAGAGTAGGCTTCACTATGTGCCAGCTAGACCGGAAGCAAGTATTGTGCAGGAGAGAGGAACAAGGAAATATTTGAGAAGTAGTTGTGCTGGAGGAAGGAGAAGAGTATATACTGAGTGCTATATAGAGGTCCCGAGTAAAGAACTGTTGATCCATGGGCATCCCATAATCATCCCTTATCCCAACCAAGTTTAACCCCCTAATAAAAAAAAAAGAAGCCAGCCTGTTTTCTGAGTCCGGATGTAAGCAAGGAGTGTGATCGAGGGCAGTGTGAGCAGGTAAACCACCATTTCCAGCAACCCCTGCGGGGGCATGGCTACAGTATGATGCACATGAATTCATATAATTTCACTCTAAAGTGTTAGGTCATATTGCCCTGAGGTTGGATTTGCACATTAACGCATGTCAGTAATATATATATTTTTTTATTATATTGTGCTTGCGCTACACTTTTTCAAGGAATAATACAACCATTGGTGCGGGAACACATGCCAGTGCTGGCCACAATCAGCTTATTTGTGTTAATTATGTGCACTATCACTGGGTAGCGTGGAGATAACAATACTTTATAATAATTTGAGTTGAGCCCCATTTTATTTTAGCTTTTGTTTTAATGGGTGTTCCCCTCAATATCCATACCAGATTCTCATCAAAGATAAGGGCCTGGTATGTATTTTCAGGGGGAAACTGTTTTTTGTGTGTGTGTGTGTGCGTTTGTGGTCCCGCCTTTAAAATCTGTACCAGCACTTATGCGCACCCTATTTTAGGACCGAAAATGAATTCTGGAGATTTGTAAATCTCCTGAACTACCCTTTTACCCTTCCTTGGGGCTTAGGTGACTAATGTGGTTAACACTCTTCTCCTTGAACGACATATATACCAACACTGTGGCTGTCCGGGTAAATTTGAGAAGAAGAGTTTAAATGAGTTTGCTACAATGTCAAGTTGGACAGCCAGGTGGATGGTTTCTGTATATGTTTCTCTATACCTTAGTGTACTGTATATCTTTATAGATGCTTTTGTGTCCTCTGATGTGACTGTATAGATTTGTCATAGTTCTGGACATGTATCTTTTTTTTGTTTGTGACTGCAATTATGTTTGATAAAATCTTCCTGATTTAAAAAAAATGTACCAGACCTTCATCTAAGATAAGGGTGTGGTATACATGAAGTGAATCCCTAACTACTGTTTACAAACAGAACAAAGCAGCAGTTAGCTGTCATTTACTGGCTATTTAAACCCCATGTAATGTTGCACTCTAAGTATTATTAATCTTTTTTTTTTTTGCTTTGGTAATTGTTCCCTAATAAACTGCCTAGTCCCCCATGCCATTTGTTTGACGACCCCTTGTATATTAGCATAGAAAATGTCCATTACTATCTTTTAACATTCATCTTCCATTGACTTCAACAGGGTTTGGATTCAGCGCCAACTTCAGGAATGTTTGGTGAACATACCCCTAACCAAAGAGAGATACAGTACATTTGTCTCGTCCCTAGTCTCTAATCACAAATAGACATGTGCAATATGTTTCATTCTGAATTTGTTTTTCAATTAAATTTGACAAATTTGTCAATTCGGAAATATTCAAATTAATAAAAACCCATTTAACAAATATTTCCAAAATTCAAAAATCCGAAAATTTGAAAATTTGGAAATCTGAAAATTTGAAAATTTGGAAGTCCGGGAATCTGAAAATTCAGAAATTCAAAAATCTGAAAATTTGAAAATCTGAAAATTCAAAAGAATGAAAATCTGAAAATAAGAACAAAAATCCGAAAATTCAAAAACCCGAAAATTTTAAAATCTGAAATAATAACTAACTAACTAATAATAACTACTACTAACTATTAAATTATAGGTTTTGCAATTTCCTTTAAAATGTGGCTGTTAGTGAATGTAACAAATACAAATTTATCCAAAGTTATGATATAACCAAAATACCGAATGTCACATCTAAACTAATGGAACGTAATGAATTAATAATAATAAATAATAATAATAACATTTTATTATTATTTATTATTATTAATTTGTTACATTCCATTTGTTTAGACGTGGCATTCATTATGCCAGATAATTTGTAACTTCGGATAAATTCATATTCGTTACATTGACTAACAGCCAAATTGAAAGGAAATTCCAATACCTATAATTGAATAGTTAGTTATTATTAGTTAATTAGTTAGTTATTATTTTGGATTTTTAAATTTTCTAATTTTAGAATTTCCAAATATCCGAATTTTTGAATTTTCCGATTTTGAAATTCAAATTTTTCCAAAGTTGCGAATTTATTCAAAATAACGAATTTCGATCATAACAAATGACCCTAAAAATGAAAAAAAAAATGAATGAAACGAAAACAAACAAATTTTTCGGTGGTGCACATGTCTAGTCACAAGTCCTCATTTGCAGGCTATGCAGTAAGGGAAAGATCTCCTTAAATAAACACGAACTCAGATGTATAGCTCTGCAAAAAGGTCAGAGTTTTAATAAGTTAATTTTAGGTTTATAGAGTAGTAGTATGGTAGTTAGCTGGAAATTAAAGTAGTTGTGAATACAAGTTTTCCTATATGCATATATAAATAGGTAAATACGTACTTAGAAATACTCCATACTGGTAATTTTTTGGAAAAAAAAACATACTTTTATACCTTTCCCAAGCAAGTGAGATGCAGGTTACATGATCGCTTTTCCTTCCTCAGCCGTTATGGGCCATTAGCCAATCCCCTGCCTATCCAGAGCTACAGATGCACATTGGATAGGCAGGGGAGTGGATAATGGGTGGGGGGCACATTTGCACATTGTCCAGGTGGCAGTGTAGCTAGACATACACATTGGATGGAGGCGTGGAACCATATCTACATGTTGAACACAGAATATGCAGGTATGCTGTGTGCTTGCACAGCCTGCCTGTATCTCAGGACATGATGACGGGATACAAATTGACCATGCTAACACGGATCGGCTTCCATGCGTAGTGTGGTCAGTTTTCAACAAGGAAGTTGGCAGGATCAGCCAGGTTATACAAAAGAAGTAAAGGGACAAATAGCATGTTTATATAAAAGTATATTAAAGATACTTAAAGAGACAGATTTCATAAATTAGGTTTTTATGGTTACAAGCACTTTAAGGGTAACAGTTGTTTTTTTTCTTGCACTGCTGCCACCATTATCCCTGACAACTTCTATCCACAACACAGACCTCAATCTCCTTCTCTGCAGCCACAGCTGCACAGAATGAATAGACAGGAATACCTGTTTATTCGCAAACTAAAGCAGTTTACTATGCCTCAGTTATGAATGGACAGAGTCAGTGATTGGTAAGGATCACAGACTCTCTATTCAGAAAAGAAAGGGGTCAGTAAATGACACATTTTTTGGTCCCTTCCTTGCTCTCCATCCTGAAAGATCCCCTGCAGCAGCCAGCGGGAGAGGGGAGGGGGGACTCCAGAAGAGCTGTGGGGAATGAGGGGGGAAGAACACAGGGGAGCTGGAGAGCACAAGGGGGCAGCAAAAGGAAGTTGGATAGGAGGAGCAGCAGGGGAGGCTGCATATAGAGGAACTGATCTCTCAATTTTCCTCCTGCAGCATTTGAATGCTCCCTTCTCCTCCTTTCCCCCCAAAAGGCATTCAGCGGCTGCTGGAGGAAAATAGAAAGATCGATTCCTCTATATGCAGTGGTCCGCACCGCTCCTCTTATTCAGGCATGCAGGGGACTACACAGCCCCATGCAGCATGGGAGTGGGTCGCAATTGACACCCCTGTGACCCCTGTAGGTATGCCCCCGATCCCTTGTTGATCAGTTTACTGAATTGTAGATGATCTTTTAACTTGATTTACAGTAATTTTGTATTTATTTATCTTTATGCTCAGGTTTTTGCCTGAGCATACAAAGGATACAAAAATGCACTTCTACATCTACATCTACATAAAATAAAATAAAAAAGAACATGAAAGAAATGAAAACCAAAAAACAGCAACAAGAATGGATGGGACAGCAGTTAAAGACATCACTGACTTCAAATCAACCACTAATTAAAAAAACAGACATACAAGTCTTCAATGGTAAGAAAAAAGGCAGAAAAGAGATTGGTTGCCCAAAAAGCTAACAAACAGAATTAAGGTATACAGTAGTTTCCTAAGGGGCCACATCTTTCCCTATGCAGTTTGTCACCTTCCTCTATGCTTTTCCTACAAATGCTTTCAATTTACTGACACTATGGGGTTGATTTACTAAAGCTGGAGAGTGCAAAAAACGGTGCAGCTGTGCATGCTAGCCAATTAGCTTCTAACCTCAGCTTGTTCAATCATGCTTTGACAATAAAACCTTGAAGCTAATTGGTTTCTGTGTGGAGCTGCACCAAAATGTGCACTTTCAAGCTTTAGCAAATCAACCCCCTATGGCTCTACCTTTTATAGTAAGGAGGCTGGCCTAACCAATACACTTCTTATTGGCCCTTGTAAGCCTGTTCATAGTTCAAAGGCTGTGCAGGTATAAAACGTTCTCCTGGATGAATCTGCATATAAATTTGCTTGGACCTTGAATCTTGAACTCACTGAATTAGCCACAAACCTTCAGTAGCAGCAATTCTAAACCTTATCCCTGATCCATGCACACATTGAAGATTAAGGAACAATTTTAGGGGCATCTTTTTAGGATGATTGTCAACAAAATATGTGGTAGGGTAGGCCATTAACATAATAAGATCTTTTATAATGCCATAGTCTGTAAGGTATGTGTGAAAAATATCTAAATCAGTAAGTCCATCTGAGATATGAAATAGGATGTTGTACATAGCATGGAAAGGGTTAACGTAAAGACTGTTACGTACCTGCTTGTTGCAAGTGATTGTAATGCTTTAAAAAAAAAATTAAATTCAAATAATAAACATATCATACTTACCTGGTCTGTGCAATGATTTTGCAGCCCTGATCCTCTTCTTAGGAATGTCCCCCCAGGGGATCCTGGCTCCTCCACCATGGCGAGTGCTTGCATAGCAAGCCACTTCCTATGGGGGCAGTCTTGCATGCTTAATGCTGGAGTCAATGGCTCTGGCTGCTCTTAGCAAAGCCTCTTAGCGAAGCCTGTGAGACAGATGAGAGGGGAGAAAATCTGCTGCAGATGTGCACAGTGCTGGTTCAATATCGGGCTCAGGTGAGTATTTGGGGGTGGGGGGCAAAGGGAAAACTACTATTAAAAGATTTTTACCTTAATGCACAGAATGCATTAAGGTGAAAAAAAAACTTTTATATTTATAACTATTTTAAGCCCTAGTGCTGTAAATGACAAAAGGTGTGCCCTCTGCTGCTGTCACTAAGACTAGTTTCTAATTAAAACCAGAATGCAGCATCCCTGAGCCTTTGAAGCAGTGTTAATTTTGTCAACCAAAATATTTTCGTCATAGTTTTTGTAAGCTGCATGTTTTCAGTGACGAAAACTAAACAAAAATAAAATTCAGTTTCAATTCAGATGACTAAAATACAACTAAAATGGCATTTTAGTCAAAAGACTATGACTAAAACTAAAACAACATTTGACATCAAAATTTATGGTGGTCAAAAAGCAATATTCTTGTTTCTTTATACAGTATATAAAGATGTCACTTTATACTTGTTTTCATTATTAAAAGAGAACTGTTAAAGTTTTTATATTCAGGTAATATGTGCAATTGCATTACAGCCAATAGATTTTACAGTTTTTTGTTTTTTTTATATTTTAAAGTTGCTCTTCTGTTTGTGAAAAAGCAATATTTTTGTTTGTTTATGATATTGGAGATTTTAGTCAACTAAAATGTACTGGAGATTTTAGTTGACTAAAATGTACTGTGGATTTTAGTTGACTAAAATATGACTAAAATTAAAACAATTCAGATGACTACAATACAACTAAAATTAAAATGGCATTTTAGTGAAAAGACCAGGACTAAAACTAAAGCAAAATTTGAATTCAGAATTAACAATGGTCAAAATGAAATATTCTTTTTTCTTTATACAGTATATAAAGAGGTCACTTGATACTTGTTTTCATTATTAACCATTTAAGGACTGCCCCACATACATCTACTGCGGCAGGACGGCCCTTAAGTGCAAAATCACATACCTGAACTTGATTCTCGTGGATGGCTCTGTGGCGTGCACCACTTGAGCCCCTCTCCCACTGTGATTGGACATAGTGGGAGCCAATCAGCGGGTCCGGTGACCCGCAATGACTCGCTAGAGAGATAAAAGGAGAGACACCTGGGATTCCTGCTAATCAGGAACACAGATTTCTCTCTTCCTCGAGTGCATCCGTTTCCCATGCAGTAAGAAAATACTCCCAGGGAACACACTTAACCCTTTGATTGCCCCTGATGTTAAGCCCTTCCCTGCCAGTGTCATTTACACAGTGCACTTTTTAGCATTGATCACTGTATTGGTGTCACTGGTGCCCAAAAAGTGTCACCAAGTGTCAGATTTTTTCTGCCTCAATGTCACAGTCCTGCTAAAAACCATGAATCGCTGCCATTACTAGTAAAAAAACATTAAAAAAAATAAAAAGTCCATAAATCTATCCCATAGTTTAAATACGCTATAATCAAAATACGCAAACCTATAAAAATACGCTTTTTGGGATTTTTTTTACCAAAAATATGTAGCAGAATACAAATTAACCTAAATTGAGGAAGAAGTTTGATTTGTTTTTTTTATTATTGAGAATGTTTTGTAGCAGAAAGTAAAAAATATATATATTTTTTCAAAATTGTCGCTCTTTTTTTGTTTATAGTGCAAAAGATAAAAACCGCAGAGGTGATCAAATACCACCAAAAGAAAGCTCTATTTGAGGTGAAAAAGGACATCAATTTTATTTGGGTACAGAGTCGCACAACTGCACAATTGTCATTTAAAGCAACACAGTGCGGCATCGCAAAAAATGGCCTGGTCAGGAAGGGGGTAAAACCTTCCAGAGCTGAAGTTGTTAAAAGAGAACTGGTAAAGTTTTTACATTCAGGTAATATGTGCAATGGCATTACAGCCAAAAGAGTTTACAGTTTTTGGTTTTTGTTTGTTTATGATACTGGAGATTTTAGTTGACTAAAATGTACTGGAGATTTTAGTCGACTAAAATATGACGAAAACTAGACCAATTCAGATGACTAGAAAACAACTAAAACTAAAATGGCATTTTAGCCAAAAGACTATGACTATAACTAAATCATAATTTGAGAAAAGAGAAAAGGTGGGACTTTAATTGAGGCATGTAGATGAATAAAAGGTCAAATGTAATAAATATATAAATAGTATAATGCATGATAATATAAGTAGAATTCTTCTAATCTATTACAGATAGAATTCACGGGCATGCTCCTGAAGAGTGGATATAACCTCCGCGAAATGCGTAGAGCTGTCATATGCCGTTTTTCGATTCATCATGTGTTGTATTAGACATTTTTACTCATTCTTCAATATGCATTCATTTTATATTTATTGTTTGCAATCATGTGGCATTCTGCCTAATTGTATGTATATATAGATATATATATATGAAATATATTGTAAATTATACAACCCATGGTTATTATCAAGTATTATACTATTTATATATTTAATAAAGTTGACCTTTCATTCATTCATCTGCGTGCCTCAATTAAAGTCCCACCTTTTCTCTTTTCTCATATAGACAGGGATGAAGCCATATAACTTTACTAGGTCTCTGCCTCACTCAAGTCCCAAACCGTTCGCGTTCTCTCTCTTTTGTAACTTGTAGTTTGACATCAAAATGACCACTGCTTTAACCAGTTCCCGACCGCTGTACAACTATAAGCGGCGACAGCATGGCTCTGTCCCGTGAATTGCCGCTTATAGTCATCACTTTAATGCATGGCGGCTAGGGGGCGAGCGTGCCATGCCCGCCACACACTCCCTGAGCAGGGCCGCGAGTCGGGCGGACTCGATGTCTGCCGGTGACTCAGGATGCCCTGTTACAGAGCCAGAATGGGGAACTACCGATGTAAACATGGCGGTTCCCCTTTCTGACAGGCTGCATGTCAGAGATCTAATGATCCATGTCACTGGGATCAGTTAGATCTCTGGTGCCCCTGCCAGCCCAGCCCCCTCACAGTTAGAACACGCCTGGGGAACACAGTTAATCACTTCACTGCCACCTGCAGGTTAACCCCTTCACTGCCAATGACATTTATACAGTAATCAGTGGATATTTACATTTCTGATCACTGTGTAAATGTCATTGGTCCCAAAAAAGTGTCAAAAATGTCCGACACGATCGCCCCAATATCACAGTCCCGATAAAAATTGCAGATCGCCAACATTACTAGTAAAAAAAAAAAAATTGTAAAAACGCCAGAAATTAATTCTCATGGTTTGTAAACATTGCAATTTTTTACCACAAATATGAGGAAGAAAATAAATCATCCAAAACTGATGAATACATTTGTTTTTTTTATATTTTTTTGGATATGTATTTTAGCAAAGAGTAAGAAATATTGTTTTTTTTTTTTGCAAAATTTTCACTCTTATTTTGTTTATAGCGGTGATCAGAAATTATGGAGAGGTGATAAAATACCACCAAAAGAAAGCTCTATTTGTGGGAAAAAAAATACGCCAATTTCGTTTGGGTACAAAGCCGCATTATCGCGCAATTGTCAGTTGAAGCGACGCAGTGCCGAATCGCAAAAATTGCTCTGGTCCAAACATAGGAAATCCTCCCGGTCCTTAAGTGGTTACAGAACATATATTAGAGAGGATTATTCTTAGTTAGGTATGCAGTAACTTTCTCTTCTGCAACTTGTGAGGGCCAAGTGTCTAACATTTGCTTTAAAAACAGCGAAAATGTCACTTTCTACATTCTCAATAACGCACAGTCACTGTACAATACCGCTAAGGCTTTACAGCTGAATGCCAAGCAGAACAAGCTAATTGCATTTTTGCTGGCATAATTTATATTGTAATGCAATTTACTAGTGTATTCATCTTTTCTGGAGATCTTTTCTAGCTGAAGGACAATAAAATAAGCACCAGATTTTGGCAGACAAATATCCTGTAGTATATCTACATCCATCTAACTCTATGGTAGACTACAACAATTACATAACAGCCTACAACGTGACTTCTACATATCGAGCTTACATAAAGCTCTAACACATTGAAAGGAAATCACATATTCTTTTGTCTAGAGATTCTTTCATAACAATCTTTCCTGTCAGATAAGAATAGATTATAAAAAAAGAGTGCTGATATGTAGTGATATCAAGTGATATATGTAAAAAAAAATTAAAGAAAGCTCATCAGTTTGTGGGAGGATATTGTGAAAGAGTTTAAGTCCTGATATCCATTTAAATATACAGTATTTGCTAAAAATTTTGATAAAAGATTGGGTCTGGTTGCCATATCATTCATTTATATGTGTAAGGAGGTAGTATACTTTAAACCTGTTAATGCATTTAACGCTTGCAGTTTTATTGTGTCCAACATGTTGTTAGAATGCATTCGTTTAAAATGTCCTGCTCTGTGTTCCAGCTGTCATTTTGGCTATTGAAATGATGATGCAGTTAAAATAGGAGGAAAGCTGTGCTGTTGGCTAGGGATGAGTGAACTGAGCAAAGTTTGTTTTGCTGGATGTACACTGAACCCAGCAGGAAATGTGCAAACCCCAAACATAACGGTGATACAGTGGCATGCTGTGAAAAAAATGGCAGCTCAAAGAACAGATGGTATGTAACAAGTGAATGCTCTCATTTAAGCACCCCAAACTTAATAAGAGCCCTATCAACATAAAATAAATATAAAAACTTTTTGGAGGTTTTTTAAATAGTTTAAGGGACATCAATTTAGCATAAAGATCAACAGATTAGGCATTAGAGTTTTTGTGTAAGTTGCTGGTTTACATTTTTGGATACTCTTACAAGAATGCATGATTTAATAGGTACACAATTTTTTTAATTTATAAAATTGATACAGTTGTATTTATTAGAATGTGAAATATTTTTTTCTTACTTATAATTTTAATAAATTAGATTTTTAAGCAAGTAGTTTTTTCACTAGGCTATTTTCTCTACATGTTCTTTATTCATAAGAATAACGTGAATGAGCCCGGGTTTACACTTGTGCGATGATCAGACATCGCATGTGATTTGCACCCACATTGCGGTGCCGATCACTTGCGATGTCTGTGCGGTGCAAGTTCAGCTATACAGTTGTATGGCTGAACTCGCATTGGATTCGCACAGAAAATAGTGCACAGACTTTCTTTTTCCCCGCAATGGGGTGAGAACACCCATGCAATCCGATTCCTGTTTGAATTCACAGTTTGCACTGCGATCTGCAAACCGATCTGGGGTTGTCATTAACATTGTATTGACACCTGCAACGGTTCATAAAGGACAGTGTGAACTGCCTGCGGGAGAGATGCGATGCGGAACTGGCGCTGGAATCATGTTGGTTCCTGCATTACTACAGTGTGAATCTGGGCTCAAGAAATTAAGAAGTATTAATTTCCTATGATTATCAGCACCATCAAGTAGCCATACTGTGGTATTTCCTGAGTCACATTATTTTTATGAATATTGAACATTGGCTCTGGAGAGAAAATAGCCAGTTCCCTACCTTTGGCATATTACAAACGCCTAATAAATCTCTTCCTCTGTACTGTAGGCGTGTCTTGTACATCCTGGAGACTGCCAAGAGTTGCTTATCTCCCCTGCTCATTCACGTACAAAGCTCCGTGAAACCCAGTGTGTAGAAAGAGGATCTGCTGATGCTACGATCAGGAGTCATTCAGAAGCCTTTCTCATTAAATGATCACTGCCAATCACAGAGACCATTTGGTGTGTAATATTTGTATACTTTAGCAAAAGTAACAGTAGCTGTCTTATGTCCGTTGCCTGACAGACAGCAATTTGTGAGATGAGAGGGCTGCAGCTAACACAGATAAGGGTTTATTTTGTACACAGAGAATTAGTTAACCCTTAATTAATCTGTACATTTCCTTATTTAACCTTCATTTTACTATTTAACCCATTAATTTCAGTAAATCACCCATTTCAGTAAATCACCTTGTATAAGCCCTATTTAACAGTTTCATCACTCCTTTGCTTGTGGTTTCTCCTAGTAACCCCTTGTTATCCAAATTTAATTTTAGTGTTGCAGTAAATACAGGGTGGGCCATTTATATGGATACACCTTAATAAAATGGGAATGGTTGGTGATATTAACTTCCTGTTTGTGGCACATTAGTATATGTGAGGGGGGAAACTTTTCAAGATGGGTGGTGACCATGGCAGCCATTTTGAAGTCGCCCATTTTGAATCCAACTTTTGTTTTTTCAATAGGAAGAGGGTCATGTGACACATCAAACTTATTGGGAATTTCACAAGAAAAACAATGGTGTGCTTGGTTTTAACGTAACTTTATTCTTCCATGAGTTATTTACAAGTTTCTGACCACTTATAAAATGTGTTCAATGTGCTGCCCATTGTGTTGGATTGTCAATGCAACCCTCTTCTCCCACTCTTCACACACTGATCGCAACAACGCAGGAGAAATGCTAGCACAGGCTTCCAGTATCCGTAGTTTCAGGTGCTGCACATCTCGTATCTTCACAGCATAGACAATTGCCTTCAGATGACCCCAAAGATAAAAGTCTAAGGGGGTCAGATCGGGAGACCTTGGGGGCCATTCAACTCACCC
>BLSH010158756.1:3645758-3666987 GCA_018402905.1 Glandirana rugosa | reverse complement strand
TCACGAAACTTAGCAAGCAGTTTGCTAACTGTAGCATGGGAGATGGGTGGTCTCGTAGGCTGTCTTGCATTGAAATCTGCTGCAATGACCCGGTTACTGCGTTCACCAGACTTCAACACAATTTATATCCGCTCCGCACGTGTTAACCTCGGTGACATGTCAATGGCTGTAAACAAAGAGAAACTTGTAAATAGCTCATGAAAGAATAAAGTTACATTAAAACCAAGCACACCATTGTTTTTCTTGTGAAATTCTCAATAAGTTTGATGTGTCACATGACCCTCTTCCTATTGAAAAAACAAAAGTGGGATTCAAAATGGACGACTTCAAAATGGCCGCCATGGTCACCACCCATCTTGAAAAGTTCCCCCCCCTCACATATACTAATGTGCCACAAACAGGAAGTTAATATCACCAACCATTCCCATTTTATTAAGGTGTATCCATATAAATGGCCCACCCTGTAGAACAAGCAGCATAATAAAATGGATACAGTTTCCCCACAGTAATTTTTTACATGTTTTTCACCTTAAAATGCAAATAAATCAGACTTCAAGATCACAAGAAAGCCCTGTTTGCCCTCCCAAAAATGATACATATATCAATGTTGTATCATAAGTAATTACAAAGTTGTAGCCACATGAATAGACACAGTTGAAATGTGAAAATATGGCCTAGTCCATAGGGGGTAAACAGGTGTGAGAGCTGAAGTGGATAGCCTAGTAACATTCAATTTTTGCTGACATTCACAAAGAACAAATGTACATGCAGTTTTGCAGGATGGATGATATACTCTAGTGGGCTGCAGTTTCACAAGGAGACAGCAGCCAGATTTATTAACCACTTGCTGACCGCCAACCGCAGGTTGACGGCGACAAAGTGGTGCAATATTGCAAATCGCCGTCATCTGACAGCGGCTGCGAGATCGCGCACTGTGAGCACGCGCCACCGGAGGCGCACCCGTGCACTCACTGTGTTCGGGGAGGGCCAGGGAGCGGGTGTGGCGGCTTCGATTGCCGCCGGCTACCCGCGATGCCCCCCCGGAGTGAAAGAACGGAGGTCCGTGTAAGTAAACACGGACCTCCGTTCTGTGAGAGGGGGAAGGGCTGTGATCACAGCCTTCCTCTACACGGAAGCTGTGATCGCTTCCCTTCTCCTGCTAGCACAGTCCCCCCACAGTTAAAACACGCCCAGGGAACACAGTTAAACCTTAGAGCGCCCCCTGCAGGTTAACCCCTTCACTGCCAATGGCATTTACACAGTAATCAGTGCATTTTTATAGCACTGATCGCTGTATAAATGCCAATGGTCCCAAAAAAGTGTCAAAATGGCCCGACATTTCCGCCCCAATATCGCAGTACCGCTAAAAATCGCAGATCGCCGCCATTACTAATAAAAAATAAAAAAAAATAAAAACCCCAAAAATGAATTCTCATCATCCGTAAACGCGGACACTTTTGTGCAAACCAATTAATAAACGCCGATTGCGATTTTTTTTATCGCAAATATGAGGAAGAATATAAATCGGCCAAAAACGGTGAAAAAAAATGTTTTTTTGTATTTTTTTGGGGGATTTGTATTTTAGCAAAAATAAGAAATTTGTTTTTTTTTTTTGCAAAATTGTCGCTCTTCTTTTGTTTATAGCGGCGATCAGAAATGACGCAGCGATGATCAAATACCACCAAAAGAAAGCTCTGTTTGTGGGAAAAAAAGGGCACAAATTTCATTTGGGTACAATGTCGCACGACCGCGCAATTGTCAGTTAAATCGACGCAGCGCCGAATCGCAAAAAGGGCTCTGGTCCTAAAGTGGGAAATCCTTCTGGGGCTGAAGTGGTTAACAAGAGATCAAAGTTAGTTTTTCTTTTATTTCAAAGTAAAAAGGCAGAATATATTACTGACTTTATGCACAAAATGTATGTACTCTTTGTAAATTAATTTTACTTAAAAAAGCAACCAAATGTTTCTAGTAAGTTCATGTACTTTGACTAGACCCCTTTTTGAACAAAACCCAAGCAGCCCCTTGAAAAATAATGAAATAATCATCAGAGTGTAAATTCACAGATAAAAGCACTCACAGTATTTCGGCTCCTACATGCAAAATATGTATTCTCTGCAAAGCTGTATTTTAAGCAGGACCCCACCAACAGTTTTCTTATAAAGAAATCAACATTACAGTACAGTGGTGGCCCGTTCATATGGGAGGCAGGGGCACAGCCTCCCTAATCCATGTGTCCAGCCCCTAATCTACATGCAGGGCCTGGACGCATAGATTCCAATGGGGTTCTTTTCCCTAAGCACTTGATTAGAGCCGGAGACTCTAATTAGCATCGAAAAGGGTGGGCTTGGGGCACAGTGCTCTGTGCCCCAAGCCCACCCACTTATGTAACAATATCGAATTAATATTCACTATTGTCTTCCTGATTCTCTTCCCAGCCAATCAGAAAGTTGATCCTGAGACTGTATTGGCCGCCAAGGAGGAAGCTGCTGAGGAGGAAACTGCTAAAGAGGAGGAGATGCAGGGGAAGCCGCCCAGAAGCCGGATCCCTGTGGTGGAACTTCAGGTCTCTCTTCCTTCTTTGAGTAACCTTTCTTTGTAGTTGCCCAAGAGCCTATTTGAAATATGGTGGACATGCATTAGGTCCGACGTATTTCCAGCAAGTAAAGGAACTACAGGGGTGCCCACTGTCATCTCATCTTTTTGCCCTTGCCACTGAACCTTTCACTTAGTTGAATATGCTTAGAGCCCAATGTTAAAGGAAAAGTACTTAGAGGACAGCAACACAAACTCTGCTTATTTGCAGACAAAAATCTTCTTTTTTTTAACTTTGCCTGTCACCTCCATACCTAATCTCCTACACGTTCTGGAACATTTTGCCAAAGTTCTAGGTCTCAAGATCAACCATGAAAAATCCCAAGCTCTCAACATCTCCCTACCACATTCAACTACTACACAGTTACAGTCAGCGTTCCCATTTTCCTTCCATATTTGGAGATTAAACTACCTAATAAGATCTAATATTTCTTCAAGGTAAATTACCCTCCTATGCTAACACATCTCACCTCCCTTCACTCCCATTGGTCCTCTCTGCCTACATTGTACCCCTACCCATTCACCAAAAAAGGGTCAAAAATAAAAACCATAGGAGACAGTTTGGGACAAATCCATTATTAAAAAATAAGAAAAACTCAAAAGTGTCCTGCGAATCCATGTCAATCACAGCACCGACGACCCGAAAAATGCAAAAACAAAAACACATCCGCCTCTTTCAGAGGCAACTCGCCGAATGGGCTGTCTTTACTGTGGCAGTTTATTTATAGGCAAGGGCAGGGCCACCGGTGATGTAAACGGGTGACCCCACCCCCCTCTGACATCACATGACACCCTCTAGGAGACACACACAGGTCACAGAAGACAGCAGGACCATTCAGAAAGCACAGTAGGAAACAGACTGTGAAGCCACACGGCTTCACTTTTTGTTTCCCTTAGTAAGGAAGGGTCAGCTTCGGGTGCCGACATTGCGGGCTTCCTGGACAGGTAAGTGTCCTTATATTAAAAGTCAGCAGCTACAGTATTTGTAGCTGTTGACTTTTATTTTTTTAATACAGGCTGGAACTCCACTTCCAGATAAGAAGAATGTGCAGATATATTAGAAAAAGATTAAGCATATGGCTGTAACATGAGATAAGTGTAGAAATTTAAATTCTACTGTTTTTTTATTGTCTACAGTTCTGCTTTAGCCACTTATGACTATCCACATTTTACTGGTCATACTGGCACAGCGACATACCTCTACTTCACACCCTTCTTCCGGGTTCAGGGCGTGCGAGCCTCCCCCGCCAACTCCCACTGTGATTGGAGACAGCATGATTTTATCAGCAGGCTTTAGCCAATGATTCATGGCTGAGACCTGCTGGTCAGCTATGTCCAATCACAGCCAAGTGCCTTGTGTTGACAAACACACAGGGCTTTTTACAGAGAGAATGGTCTGTTTCTTTTTGCTGCAAGGTTAGGTCCAGGGGTAGACATCTATACCTAACCGCAGGTAACTGCAGGATGTATGGATACATGCTTGGGATACATTAGGATTCAGGCTGAGCAGCTACTGCTGATCTGAACACCTTGAATCCGTAGATATACTTTCCACACAATGGGTCGTTTAGGACATGTTAATGAGGCCTAGTTTACTGACAGGTCTTTGGGTGTAAATTGTATATTGTGAGGCAGGTTGCTGAGTTGAGTGAAGTTTAAAAAGAAAGTAAAATACTTGCAAATAGTACAATGATGTGTGCATTCACTCTGATCTGTTTACTTTTGCAGAGAGGCAACTTTGAAGATGTTTCCATTTTATTCAGTGCAGTGAAGTTTAAAACTCCCTGAAAACAAATGATAAATGATAAAATGATTATTTTGCTCTGCTCATTGTAACCATGGTGAATTACATTTTCTGGGATATCTTTTAAAATTACTTGGTATGCCATAACAAACAAAATGCATGTAGTATTACCTAGTATGAGTTCATCAATTTTCTGTATAAGTAAAAATTGCCCAATTAAAACAAATAAGAAATAAACTTTCTGTATGGTTGATTTAATTATTTAAGAGTTGTGTTTTATAAAAACAAAAGTAAATGTTTTAAAAAGCCTTTTGTTGTAGTTTTTTTCCATATAGTATCAATACCTTGGTCTCATATCTTTAAAGCTTTTAGAAGAAGAAGATCATATCCCCCATAAACATTTTTTTTCCCAATACATTTTTATGGAAGTTTTATGAAGTACATTCACAAAGGTGGAACAACTCAACACTGAATATGAGAGTAACAGATGCCAGGGATCCGAAGACCTCCTTGGCTACCGCAGATGAAATCAAAGTATAAAACAGACTACTCAACTGAGACTACCACACACTGATTATTGGATATGTCTGTGAGTTAACTGATGTGTTGTACTGTAAACCTGCTTGAAACAGGAGCCAACAAAACAATGTGACAATCTGTGGATTTATGTATTTGTTATAACCACTTAGGACCTGCCATTGTGAAGGCAGGGTGAGTGGGGGAGGGGATGTAATGGGTAAGTCAAAGTAGGAAAGGGGGGTGAAAGGGCCTCACTAGTAATGCTTGGAATCCTTCCAGTTGAAGGATAGTGGATAGTATGTGATTTTAGCGAGGATGGGCGGAGTTACTAAGTATTTGACTTTGTGAGGTGGGGAGGCAAGATATATGGGACAGGGAAAAGGGAGGAAGGGGAATTCTCAGTTTACTTTCCCCTTTTCAAATCCGATCCCTTTACCCCTTGTCCCCTTCTTTTTCATGGTTCAGCTCTTATTAACTGGAACTATTTGAGTGTTCAGTAATCTATGGCATCCTGCCGAGTTTGTGAATTCTAGCCAACATGCCAAGATTTTACAGAATTTGTTTGGAGTCTCTCTGATTTGGTGAATTAAATCCTCCATTTCTCAATTATCTTAACCCGTCTAAGCCATTCTGTGATAGTGTGGGGGGAGGGAGGTATTATTTCTCCAGTAAATTGATATGCACAATTTAGCTGCGTTAATTAAGTGACGTGTCAGCAATTTTTATAGGCCGAATGGGTAATAGACATATAGTGGAGAAGATATTGTGCAAGCAAGTAGTCAAGTGAGCATGTCGTAATATTCAAAGTAAGGTGATTAACTTCCTTCCAGAAAGGTTGTATGAGTGGGCACTCCCACCATATGTGAAGTAGTGAGTCTACCTCCGAATTGCACCTCCAGCACTTGGGTGAAACAGTGGGATAGTATTTGTGCAATTCATCTGGGGTTCTATACCAGCATGAGAAAATGTTAAACCCATTCTCCTGAGCCTTTATGTATATGTCCCCCATAAATAATTTAAAAATGGAAGAGTCATTCTAAATTGTTTTCTTTTCTATGACTAAAGCTGCCAAACATGGATCAAAATTTGGCCAGTCCCTGGTGAAATTTCAATCCATAATGTATATGGTCACTGTGGTTGAACTAGTTTATTTCTTTCTATTAATTCATGTTGCAAAATAGAGCTCTACTGTAGTTATCTCTGAAATTATAATCCCCAATCAGCATTATTTAATTATGATTTTGTTATTATACTTATTATTGCAATTGAAATTACTGTTTTTAATATGAAGATATACTAGATCATACTTTTTCAAGCCTTTTCCTCTGGAGGAACAATTCAAATCATTTTCAAGTTTCGGGGGAAGCCATTCTAAACCTACAGCTCACTTTACAGTAAATTCTAAAACAAAAAAATAGGTAAGTGGTTTACCTAGAGTGTTTTACACCCAGGGCATACAATTTTTAACACCCCCAACATTGTTTTCAGTATTAAACATAAAATAAAATGAATAAAAAAATAGAAAATAAATGTAGGGCATGCAATTATTTTAACATCCCCTAACATCCCACTAACAATTTTTACTGTCTATATGTCTTTTCTATTTTTTTTATTCATTTTATTTTATGTTTAATACTTGATATTAAACATAAAATAAAATGAAATTAATAAAGAAAATAGAAAACACATATAGACGGTAAAAATCGTGGTGTCCCATAACACTTGTAATGAGTGCAAAAGTGACCCCTTACTTGGGAGGTTAGCATAGGCGAGAGTTTGGATCATCATTGTTTTCTACTCAAGGAAATCCTAGAAAGCTTAGAAAAACCCTAAGGTTCGATAAAACCCAGCTTGAGAAAGGCTGTACTAGATACTACCAAAACCCTGCATTAACTATGCTGCATCACGTAGAATATTGGTACTTTTGAGTTTAGTGAGTTTTCCCTGTTAGAGCTGATTAGTTTGTCTGTTTCCACATGCAGCTGTTTGAGTCAGTCTGCTTTGACTCTACAAGTTCCTAAGTACTATTTTTGTGTTTGGGCTTAGAACTTCTGTGTTGAATATTCTGATTAGAGTTGAGCGAACCCGGACTGTAATGTTCGGGCTCATACCAGACTTTGGGGTGTCCATGCCCCGAAATCGAACCCGGACATTTGAGAAAAAGTCCAGGTTCGGGTTCGGTATTCAGGTATTTTTCTCGCCTTTTCTATAGCTGTAGGGCAGCCAATCAACAAGCGCTTCACTCGTTTGCCCTTAGAAGCCATCACAGCCATGCCTACTAATGGCATGGCTGTGATTGGCCAGGGCATCATGCGACCCAGACTATTTTTGGCACCTATTGAATAGCTGCAGGGCAGCCAATCAACAAGCGTTTCACTCGTTTGCCCTTAGAAGCCATCAAAGCCATGCCTACTAATGGCATGGCTGTGATTGGCTAGTGCATCATGTGACCCTGCCTCTATATGAGCTGGAGTAACGTAGTGCCGAGTGTCACATGCTCTCAGGCTAGTGTAGGGAGAGGATGCAGCCGCTGCTGTGAGGGATAGATTACCGTTCTAATATCATCTCATTTTGCATTACAGACAGGTTCCTGGCGGTGCTGTGAGGCGAAAGATTAGCGTTCTAAAACCATGTGATACTGGACTAGATACAGTTTCCGAGTGCTGTGAGGGATAGATTACTGTTCTAATATAATCTCATCCTGCATTACAGACAGGTTCCTGGCGGTGCTGTGAGACGAAAGATTAGCGTTCTAAAACATCTGATACTGGACTAGGTACAGTTTCCTAGTGCTGTGAGGGGTAGATTACCGTTCTAATATCATCTCATCCTGCATTACAGACAGGTTCCTGGTGGTGCTGTGAGGTGAAAGATTAGCGTTCTAAAACCATCTGATACTGGAGTAGGAACAGGTTCCTGGTGCTGTGACGGACGGATTATTGTTCTAAAATCATCTCCTAGTGCTATATGGAGAGGTTCCTGCTGCTGCTGTGAGGGACAGATTAGTGTTCTAAAATCATCTCATAGTGCTATAGGGAGAGGTTCCTGCTGCTGGTGTGAGGGACAGATTATTGTTCTAAAATCATCTCTTTGTGCTATAGGGAGAGGTTCCTGCTGCTGCTGTGAGGGACAGATTATTGTTCTAAAATCATCTCATAGTGCTATAGGGTGAGGTTCCTGTTGCTGCTGTGAGGGACAGATTACTGTTCTAAAATCATCTCGTAGTGCTATAGGGAGAGGTTCCTGCTGCTGCTGTGAGGGACAGATTACTGTTCTAAAATCATCTCGTAGTGCTATAGGGAGAGGTTCCTGCTGCTGGTGTCAGGGACAGATTACTGTTCTAAAATCATCTCATACTGCTATAGGGAGTGGTTCCTGATGCTGGTGAGAGGGACAGATTATTGTTGTAAAATCATCTCATAGTGCTATAGGGAGAGGTTCCTGCTGCTCCTTTGAGGGGCAGATTATTGTTCTAAAATCATCTCATACTGCTATAGGGAGATGTTTCTTCTGCCGGTGAGAGGTACAGATTAGTGTTCTAATATCATCTCATAGTGCTATAGGGAGAGATTCCTGCTGCTGGTGTGAGGGACAGATTAATGTTCTAAAATCATCTTATAGTGCTATAGGGAGAGGTTCCTGCTGCTGCTGTGAGGGTCAGATTATTGTTCTAAAATCATCTCATAGTGCTATAGGGAGAGGTTCCTGCTGCTGCTGTGAGGGACAGATTAATGTTCTAAAATCATCTCATAGTGCTAGAGGGAGAGGTTCCTGCTGCGGTGAGGGACAGAATACTGTACTAAAATCATCTCATAGTGCTATAGAGAGAGGTTCCTGTTGCTGCTGTGAGGGACAGATTACTGTTCTAAAATCATCTAATACGCTATAGGGAGAGGTTCCTGCTGCTGCTGTGAGGGATGGATTACTGTTCTAAAATCATCTCATAGTGCTATAGTGAGAGGTTCCTGCTGCTGGTGTGAGGGACAGATTAGTGTTCTAAAATCATCTCATAGTGCTATAGGGAGAGGTTCCTGCTGCTGGTGTGAGGGACAGATTACTGTTCAAAAATCATTTCATACTGCTATAGGGAGAGGTTCCTGCTTGTGGTGTGAGGGACAGATTATGGTTCTTAAATAATCTCATAGTGCTATAGGGAGAAGTTCCTGCTGCTGCTGTGAGGGACAGATTATTGTTCTAAAATCATCTCATACTGTTATAGGGAGAGGTTCCTGCTGCTGCCGTGAGGGAGAGATTATTGTTCTAAAATCATCTCATAGTGCTATAGGGAGAGGTTCCTGCTGCTCCTTTGAGGGACGGATTGCTGTTCTAAAATCAACTCATACTGCTATAGGGAGAGGTTCCTGCTGCTGCTGAGAGGTACAGATTATTGTTCTAAAATCATCTCATACTGCTATAGAGAGAGTTTCCTGCTGCTGGATGAGGGAAAGATTACTGTTCTAAAATCATCTCATAGTGCTATAGAGATAGGTTCCTGCTGCTGCTGTGAGGGACAGATTATTGTTCTAAAATCATCTCATACTGCTATAGGGAGAGGTTTCTTCTGCCGGTGAGAGGAACAGATTATTGTTCTAAAATCATCTCATACTGCTATAGGGAGAGGTTCCTGCTGCTGGTGTGAGGGACAGATTATTGTTCTAAAATCATCTCATTGTGCTATAGGGAGAGGTTCCTGCTGCTGCTGTGAGAGACAGATTATTTTTCTAAAATCATCTCATAGTGCTATAGCGAGAGGTTCCTGCTGCTGCTGTTATGGATAGATTACTGTTCTAAAATCATCTCGTAGTGCTATAGGGAGAGGGTCCTGCTGCTGGTGTCAGGGACAGATTATTGTTTTAAAATCATTTCATACAGCTATAGGAAGAGGTTCCTGATGCTGGTGTGAGGGAGAGATTATTGTTCTAAAATCATCTCATACTGCTATAGGGAGAGGTTTTTTCTGCCGGTGAGAGGGACAGATTATTGTTCTAAAATCATCTCATACTGCTATAGGGAGAGGTTCCTGCTGCTGGTGTGAGGGACAGATTATTGTTCTAAAATCATCTCATTGTGCTATAGGGAGAGGTTTCTGCTGCTGCTGTGAGAGACAGATTATTTTTCTAAAATCATCTCATAGTGCTATAGCGAGAGGTTCCTGCTGCTGCTGTTAGGGATAGATTACTGTTCTAAAATCATCTCGTGGTGCTATAGGGAGAGGGTCCTGCTGCTGGTGTCAGGGACAGATTATTGTTCTAAAATCATCTCATAGTGCTATAGGGAGAATTTCCTGCTGCTGCTGTGAGGGACAGATTATTGTTCTAAAATCATATCATACTGCTATAGAGAGAGATTCCTGCTGCTGGTATGAGGGACAGATTACTGCTCTAAAATCATCTTCTAGTGCTATAGAGAGAGGTTCCTGCTGCTGCTGTGAGGGACATATTATTGTTCTAAAATCATCTCATACTGCTATAGGGAGAGGTTCCTGCTGCTGGTGTGAGGGACAGATTATTGTTCTAAAATCATCTCATTGTGCTATAGGGAGAATTCCCTGCTGCTGCTGTCAAGGACAGATTAGTGTTCTAAAATCATCTCATACTGCTATAGGGAGAGGTTCCTGCTGCTGGTGTGAGGAACAGATTACTGTTCAAAAATCATCTCATACTGCTATAGGGAGAGGTTCCTGCTGCTGGTGTGAGGGACAGATTAGTGTTCTAAAATCATCCCATACTGCTATAGAGAGAGGTTCCTGCTGCTGCTGTGAGGGACAGATTACAGTTCTAAAATAATATCATACTGCTATAGGGAGAGGTTTCTGCTGCTACTGTGAGGGACAGATTATTGTTCTAAAATCATCTCATAGTGCTATAGGAAGTGTGAGGGACAGATTATTGTTCTAAAATCATATACTGCTATATGGAGAGGTTCCTGCTGCTGCTGTGAGGGACAGATTATTGTTCTGAAATCATCTCATAGTGCTATAGGGAGAAGTTCCTATTGCTGCCGTGTGGGACAGATTCTTGTTCTAAAATCATATCACACTGCTACAGGGAGATGTTCCTGCTGATCCTGTGAGGGACATATTATTGTTCTAAAATCAGCTCATAGTGCTATATACTGAGAGGTTCCTGCTGCTGCTGTGAGGGACAGATTATTGTTCTAAAATCATATCATACTGCTATAGGGAGATTTTCCTGCTGCTTCTGTGAGGGACAGATTATTATTCTGAAATCATCTCATAGTGCTATAGGGAGAGGTTCCAGCTGCTGCTGTGAGGGACAGATTATTGTTTTAAAATCATCTAATACTGCTATAGGGAAATGTTCCTGCTGCTCCTGTGAGGGACAGATTATTGTTCTAAAATCAGCTCATAGTGCTATAGGGAGAGGTTCCTGCTGCTGGTGTGAGGGACAAGATATTGTTCTAAAATCATATACTGCTATAGGGAGAGGTTCCTGCTGCTGGTGTGAGGGACAGATTATTGTTCTGAAATCATCTCATAGTGCTATAGGGAGAGGTTCCTGCTGCTGCTGTGAGGGACAGATTATTGTTCAAAAATCATATCATACTGCTATAGGGAGATGTTCCTGCTACTCCTGTGAGGGACAGATTATTGTTCTAAAATCAGCTCATAGTGCTATATACTGAGAGGTTCCTGCTGCTGCTGTGAGGGACAGAATACTGTTCTAAAATCATCTCATACTGCTATAGGGAGAGGTTCCTGCTGCTGGTGTGAGGGGAAAGATCACTGTTCAAAAATCATCTCATATTGCTATAGGGAGAGGTTCCTGCTGCTGGTGTGAGGGACATATTATTGTTCTAAAATCGTCTCATACTGCTATAGGGAGAGGTTCCTGCTGTTGCTTTGAGGGACAGATTATTGTTCTAAAAACATCTCATACGGCTATAGGGAGAGGTTCCTGCTGCTCCTGTGAGGGACAGATTACTGTTCTAAAATCATCTCATAGTGCTATAGGGAGAGGTTCCTGCTGCTGCCGTGAGGGGTAGAGTACTGTTCTAAAAAAAATCTCATACTGCTATAAGGACAGGTTCCCGCTGCTGGTGTGAAGGACTGATTATTGTTCTAAAATCATCTCACAGTGCTATAGGGAGAGGTTCCTGCTGCTGATGTGAGGGACAGATTATTGTTCTAAATTCATATCATACTGCTATAGGGAGAGGTTCCTGCTGCTGCTGTGAGGGACAGATTATTGTTCTAAAATCATCTCATAGTACTATAGGGAGAGGTTCCTGCTGCTGCTGTGAGGGACAGATTATTGTTCTAAAATCATCTCATACTGCTATAAGGAGAGGTTCCTCCTGCAGCTCCTTTGAGGGACAGATTATTGTTCTAAAATCATCTCATACTGCTATAGAGAGAGGTTCTTGCTGCTCCTATGAGGGACAGATTATTGTTCTAAAATCATCTCATAGTGCTATAGGGAGAGGTTCCTGCTGCTGGTGTGAGGGACAGATTACTGCTCTAAAATCATCTCATAGTGCTATAGAGAGAGGTTCCTGCTGCTGCTGTGAGGGACAGATTATTGTTCTAAAATCATCTCATAGTGCTATAGGGAGAGGTTCCTGCTGCTCCTGTGAGGAACAGATTATTTTTCTAAAATTATCTCATAGTGTTATAGGGAGAGGTTCCTGCTGCTGCTGTGAGGGACAGATTATTGTTCTAACATCATATCATACTGCTATAGGGAGAGGTTCCTGCTGCTCCTGTAAAGGACAGATTATTGTTCTAAAATCATCTCATAGTGCTATATGGAGAGGTTCCTGCTGCTGCCGTGAGGGGCAGATTACTGTTCTAAAAACATCTCATACTGCTATAGGGAGAGGTTCCAGCTGCTGGTGAGTGGGACAGATTATTGTTCTAAAATCATCTCATAGTGCTATAGGGAGAGGTTCCTGCTGCTGTGAGGGGCAGATTACTGTTTTAAAATCATCTCATACTGCTATAGGGAGTGGTGACTGCTGCTGGTGTGAGGGACAGATTATTGTTCTAAAACCACCCCATAGTGCTATAGGGAGAGGTTCCTGCTGCTGCTGTGAGGGACAGATTACTGTTCTAAAATCATCTCATACTGCTATAGGGAGAGGTTCCTTCTGCTGCTGTGAGGGACAGATTATTGTTCTAAAATCATCTCATTCTGGTATAGGGAGAGGTTCATGCTGCTCACGTGAGGGACATACTAGAGTTCTAAATTTATTTCATACTGTTATAGGGAGAAGTTCCTGCTGCTGGTGTGAGCAGTTCTTTTCTTGCACAAAAATAAAAAGTGCGACTACGCTGTTGTTTTAAAAAAAAAAGAATAATAATTTAATATTTTTTTTTTTTTAGTATTAATAAATAATGCTACATAGTACATTTGCACCTTGCTGTGCATTTCTTGCGCAAAAATAAAAAGTGCGTCTACATTGCTGGTTTAAAAAAAAAAAATATATATATATATATATATATATTATACTACATTTGCGGCCAGCGGTGCATTTCTTGCACAAAAATAAAAAGTGCAACTACATTGATGGTTTAAAAAAAAAAAGAATAATAATTTATTATTCTTTTTTTTTATTATTAATAAATGGTGCTACATAGTACATTTGCGTCCAGAATGAGGAGAGCTTCAAATAAGGGACGTGGTCGTGGTCATGGTCCTGCTGTTTTTGGTGGTGTTGGTGAAATTCCTGTTGCAAGGAGAGGACATGGTCGATTTGTAGCAGCTACACACACAAGTGAAACACCTTCCTCAGATGCAAGTAGCAGACAGAACCTTCAACGTTATATGGTAGGCCCGAATGCTGCTCAATGAATAGTGAGACCAGATCAAGTACAGGCGCTAGTAGATTGGGTGGCTGACAATGCCTCCAGTTCCTTCACATTGTCTCCCACCCGGTCCCTTGATGAAAGCTCAGAGTTGGCATCTGAACCCCCTGGCCATCTGTCTTTCACCTCAGCCCCTTGTAAATCAGCCAAGTAGTCTGAGCCCCAAGTCATGCAGCAGTCTCTTATGCTTTTTGATGACTCTGCTGGTGTGCTTTCCGTGGGCCATCCACATAGCCCTGCCCCAGAAGTGGAAGATATTGAGTGCACCGATGCCCAACCACTTCTGTTGCAGGATGAGGACATGGAAATACCCCCGCAGCACGTCACTGATGATGATGAAACACAGGTGCCAACTGCTGCAGCTTTTCACAGTGTGCAGACTGACAAGGAGAAAATTGGTGAAGGGTGGGTGGAAGATGATGTGGAGGATGATGAGGTCCTAGACTCCACATGGAATGAAGGTCATGCGAGTGACATGTGCAGTTTTGAGGAAGAGGTGGTGGTCCCACAGAGGCACCAGCACAGCAAAAGAGGAAGCAGGTTGCAAAAGCGGAGCGACCGTCCCCTAGATAGAACCCCTGCTACTACCCACCGCACCCAGGGACCTAGCACACCAAAGGCAGCTCAAAGGCATTCCCCGGTGTGGCAGTTCTTCAGTTCGACAATGTGCTGACGACAAGACACGAGTGGTTTGCATGCCGTGCAATGAGAGCCTGAAGCGAGGCATAAATGTTCTAAACCTGAGCACAACCTGCATGACCAGGCATCTAAATTCAAAACACGAGCTGCAGTGGAATAAGTACCTCAAAATCCAAGAAAGGTCTCGGCCTCCTCCTGCTTCCTCTTCTGCTGCTGCCTCGGCCTCTTCCTCCACCCCTACAGTGCCAGTGTCAACTGCCACCCAGCAAACAGACGATGTGACAGCAACGCCATGATGTCCGCCACCGTCCCCAAGCATTTCCACACGGTCCCATGGAAGCTTACAGCTCTCCATCTCCCAAACACTGGAGAGAAAGAGAAAGTACCCCCCTACCAACCCGCGATCCCTGGCCCTGAATGCCAGCATTTCAAAATTCCTGGCCTTTGAAATGCTGTCATTCCGTCTGGTGGACACGGACAGTTTTAAAAACCTGATGCCGGTGTCTGCCCCACAGTACGTGGTTCCCAGCTGCCACTACTTTTCCAGGCGAGCCATCCCTTCCCTGCACAAACATGTAGGGGACGAGATCAAGAGTGCAATGTGCAACGCCATCTGTTGCAAGGTCCACATAACCACTGATACGTGGACCAGTAAGCACGGGCAGGGACGCTATATCTCACTAACTGCACACTGGGCAAATGTAGTTATGGGTGGGCCTGAGGTGGCTAGCTGTTTGGCGCATGTCCTTCCGCCACAGAGGATTGCAGGGCATTTCTCTTTGCCTTCTGTTGCCTCCTCCTCGTACTCCACTTCCTCCTCCTCTACCACCTCCTCAACCGCTCAGCGTAGCACCTTCACCACCAACTTCAGCACATCCAGGGGAAAATGACAGCAGGCTGTTTTAAAACTGATATGTTTGGGGGATAAACCCCACACTGCGCAGCAGCTGTGGACGGGCATTGAACAACAGACCGATGAGTGGTTGTTGCCACTGAGCCTCAAGTCAGGCTGGTGGTGTGCGATAATGGGCGAAATTTTGTAGCAGCTCTGGGCCTAGCCAGTTTGACGCACATCCCTTGCCTGGTGCATGTGCTGAATTTGGTGGTGCAGAAATTTCTAAAAAACCACCCGGATATGTCAGAGCTGCTGCAGAAAGTGCGGGCTGTCTGTGCACGCTTTCGGCGTTCTCACCCTGCTGCTGCTCGCCTGTCTGCGCTGCACGGAACTTAGGCCTTCCCGCTCACCGCCTCCTATGCGACGTGCCCACAAGGTGGAACTCCACCTTGCACATGCTGGAGAGACTGTGCGAGCAGCAGCAGGCAATAGTGGAGTGTCAGCTTCAGCATGCACGGGTCAGTCGCTCTGCGGAACAGCACCACTTCACCACCAACGAGTGGGCCTCCATGCGAGACCTGTGTACCATATTGCATTGTTTCGAGTACTCCACCAACATGGCCAGTGCCGATGATGCTGTTCTCAGCATTACTATCCCACTTCTATGTCTCCTTGAAAAAAACACTTTGGGGCGATGATGGAAGAGGATGTGGCACAGGAGGAAGAGGAGGAGGAAGAGGGGTAATTTCCATGGTTATCAGGCCAGTCATTCACAAGTGGCTCGGAGGGTGGGTTCCTGCACCAGCATAGGCCAGGTAAAAAATTTTCAAGCCAGGGCACAGTTCTGGAGGATGAGGAGGATGAGGATGATGAGGAGGAGGAACCATGTTCACAGCAGGGTGGCACCCAACGCAGCGCATGGGCATCACTGGAGCGTGGCTGGGGGGATATGGAGGGCACAGATGATACACCTCCCACAGAGGACAGCTTGTCTTTGCCTCTGGGCAGCCTGGCACACATGAGTGACTACATGCTGCAGTGCCTGCTCAACGACAGCCGAGTTGCCCACATTTTAACTTATGCTGATTACTGGGTGGCCACCCTGCTGGATCCCTGTTACAATGACAACGTGCTGTCCTTAATTCCCTCACTGGAGCGTGATTGGAAGATGCGCAAATACCAGCGTGCACTGGTAGTCGCGCTGCTGAGGGCATTTCCAAATGACATCAGGGGCTCAGTGGAAGCACAGGGCGAAGGCAGAGGAGGAGGAGGAAGAGGTCGCCAATGCAGCTGTGGCACCGCCAGCACCTCAGAAGACAGGGTTATCATGGCCAAAATGTGGAAAATCTTTGTCAGCAGCCCGCCACAACAAACAGCACCACCAGCTGATAGGCAACGTCTTAGCAGGAGGCAGCATTTCAGCAACATGGTGGAACAGTATGTGTGCACACGCCTACACGTACTGACTGATGGGTCTGCCCCATTCAACTTCTGGCTCTCCAAATTGGGCACCAGCCTCTTAAAATGGAGCCGCCACTGCACAGCATACCTGTATTGGGTAATTTGTTAAACCACCACACCCCTTGACTAATCACAATCTGTCTCTGGCTCACACCCCCCTTCCTGAATCACAGGCTGGCTCTTGAACACACATCTTGCTCAAACACAGCCTGCATCTTGCCTCAGGCTGAACAAACTGTGGAATAATGGAACACTTTGTGTCTGCACAGTGTCCTATAACCACACCCCCCCATCAGGAAGAAGAGAGGCTTGGTCACATGACAGCCCTTTTTAATTTCTGAAACTAAGCAAAATCAATTATGATACCTGCATAGTTATAACTGTATTAGAATGTGTCTATAACATTGTATGTTCGCAGCTACTTTAAGATATTAAGTTAGGGCCTTCTGGGTATAAAAGATGTTTACTTGGATCAAGAACAGTATAAGTAGTTCAAATTAGGTGATAGATATATTATATAGCAATGACAATTGTTTCTCAATTTATTAAGGACTTTTTTGTTTTTCTTTTTCTTCTAAGGCATATTACCTACGTATATAACATATATTTATTAATTTCCTTCAGAAGAAAACAAAAACAAAGGCTCTATTGGCATATTTATTTACCCAATGTTTGACCAGCAACCTGAGCAACATTATCCTCAAAACAAATTATACTTCATTCCTCTGCGTTATGACATCAGCCCAAATGATATTGGTGTTGAAGAATGCTATCTAGCTGAGGAAATTTCTATTTATCATCACTTGTCAGGTGTATCCTTATCGTTTTGTATTCTATACCCTTAACAAAGGAAGTAAATTGGATGGGTTAACCAGAACAGAATATAGATTAGAAAGAGAACGATTAAACATTTTAAACAGTCAGATGCCAAAAAAAAGTTTTTAAATCAATAATTTTTTCAGGAGACGTGATTTTAATAATGATTAAAGTGAAAAATAAAAATTAAATATTCCTTAAAATATCATGCCTGGTGGGGTCCCCTTAGTCGCCCTGTAAAGTGGCGCATCTGTGTTATGTTTAGAACAGTGCCCGAACAAAATTACATTTCAAAAGGAAAAATGTCATTTAAAATCGCTTACAGTTGTAATGTATTGCAGGCTCCCATCAATATAGATAAAAATCACTGAAAAAAATGGCATGGGCCCCCCCTGTCCATACCAGGCCCTTTGGGTCTGGTATAAATGTTAAGGGGAACTCCAAGCCCAAATGTTTAAAAAATGTGATGTTTATGGGGACAAGAACCTCTTCCCGACAACCCTGGACTATGATTGTCGTGGTCTGCGGGCAGGGGGCTTATTGGAATTTGGAAGCTCCCTTTAATAAGGGGGCCCCCAGATCCCTACCCCACTATGTGAATGGGTATCGCGTACATGGTATCCCTATCCATTCACTAAAAAAGTGTCAAAAAAGAAAAAACACAGGAGACAGCTGAGGACAAGTTCTTTATTAAAAAAAGGAAAAAAAAGTATCCCCCGATGTAATCCATCCTCAATCACAGTGCATGATTACCCAAAAAATAAGAAAAAAACCCTGAAACAGCTCCTCCCTGATGTGAGGGCTCCCGTCGACTGAGCTATTTTTGCTTTGTCAGTTTATTTATACTAAAGGGAGGGGCCACCCTGTGATGTAACTGAGTGACCTTGCCCCTCTGATGTCACATGACATCAGAAGGGGGGGAGTCACCGTCTCACATCACTAGGTGACCCCGCCTTTGCATATAAATACACTGTCACCACAAAGAGAGATCAGTCGGCGGAAGCGCTCCCATCGACGAGGAGCTGTTTCGGGTTTTTTTCTTATTTTTTGGGTCAATCCCGTGATTGAGGATTGATTACATTGGGGGACTTTTTTTTCTTTTTTAATAAAGGACTTATCCCAAATTGTCTCCTGTGATTTTTTGACACTTTTTGGTGAATGGGTAGGGGTACAATGCACCCGATACTCATTCACATGGGGGGCGGGATCTGGGGGCACCCTTGTTAAAGGGGGCTTCCAGATTATGATAAGCCCCCCATCCACAGACCCTGACAACCTCCGGCCAGGGTTGTCAGGAAGAGGCTCTTGTCCCCATCAACATGGGGCAAGGTGCTTTGGGGGGACCCCAAAGCACCCTCCCCATGTTGAAGGCATGTGGCCTGGTATGTGGCCTAGTATAGTTTAAGAGGGGGGGACTTGCTTGCCCCCCTATCCTGACCTGCCAGACCCTATCCTGACCTGCCAGATAAGGGTCTGTTATGCATTTTGGGGGACCACCACGCCATTTTGTTGTTTAAATTTTGGTCTGGAGCTCCCCTTAAAATCCACACCAGACCCGGAATGCTTGGCATGGATTTTGGGGGAACCCCATGCATTTTTTTAGGCTGTATATATATATTAATACAGCGCCTGAAGTGGATTATATACTGTACTCTGCCAAATGCACTGTAAATATAGTCTACACTGAATGCAGAGTATATATATATATATATATATATATATATATATATATATATTAGACTGTATATATATATATATACATTTGTGCTCATAAGTTTACATAGCCTGGCAGAATTTATGATTTCTTTGTTATTTTTCAGAGAATATGAATGATAACACAAATTTTTTTTTTCACTCATGGTTAGTGTTTGGCTTAAGCTATTTACTATCAACCAACTGTGTTTACTCTTTTTAAATCATAATTAGTGTTGAGCGAACCCGGACTGTAACGTTTGGGTCCATACCGAACTTTCGGGTGTCCGGGACCCGGACCCGAACACGGACATTTCAAAAAACGTTCAGGTTCGGGTCCGGGGTTCTGGTATTTTACTCCACGTGTTGAGAAGCTGCAGGGCAGCCATTCAACAAGCGTTTCACTGGTTTGCCCTTAGAAGCCATCACACCCATGCCTACTAATGGCATGGCTGTGATTGGCCAGTGCATCATGTGACCCAGCCTCTTTATAAGCTGGAGTCACTTGATGCTGCAGTCACATGCTCTTGGGTTAGCTGTAGGAAGAGGAAGCTGACGGTGTCAGGGAGAGATTAGAGACATTTTAACAACATCTGATCCTGCATCCTGAGATAGATTACTACTGCTGTGCTGTTGCTCTGAGGACAGATAGCAGGAATTTGGGATTTCACATACCGCTGCTTTGAGTTACCGATCAAACTCTGCATAAAACAACTATCGATACGATCGTGCACAATGATCAGATTGTTGGAGTAATTTGAGATTTCAAATACCGCTGCTTTGAGTTGCAGATCAAACTCTGCATAAAACAACGATCGCTACGATCGTGCTCAACGATCAGATTGTTGGAGGAATTTGAGATTTCAAATACTGCTGCTTAGAGTTGCAGATTGCAGATTAAACTCTGCCTAACGCAACGATCGTTATGATCGTACACAACGATCAGATTGTTGGAGTAATTTGAGATTTCACATACTGTTGCTTTGAGTGACACATTGCAGATCAAACCCTGCCTAACACAACAATCGTTACGTTCGTACACAATGATCAGATTGTGGGATCGTACACAGCGATCAGATTGTGGGAGTAATTTGAGATTTCACATACCGCTGCTTTGAGCGATCTGACTGCACTAGGTAGAGGCTTCTGCTTAGAGGGACAGATTCTTGTTCAAAAACCATTGCCTACTCCTATAGGGCCAGCTGTTGCTGTAAGTGACACATTAGTGTTGAAAAATCATCTCCTAGTTCTAAAGGGAGAGTTTCCAGCTGTTGCTTAGAGGGACGGATTCTTGTTCAAAAACCATTGCCTACTCCTATAGGGTCCGCTGTTGCTGTAAGTGACACATTAGTGTTCAAAAATCATCTCCTAGTTCTAAAGGGAGAGTTTCCAGCTGTTGCTTAGAGGGACAGATTCTTGTTCAAAAACCATTGCCTACTCCTATAGGGCCAGCTGTTGCTGTAAGTGATACATTATTGTTCAAAAATCATCTCCTAGTTCTAAAGGGAGAGCTTCCTGCTGTTGGTGTGAGCAGTGCATTTCTTGCACCAAAATAAAAAGTCCGGCTACGTTGGTGTTTTTTAAAAAAAAAGGTATTAATTGGTATTAATAAATACTTACATAGGGCTACATAATATATTTGCGGGCCCAATGAGGAGAGCAAATAAGGGACCTGGTCATGGTGATGATGGTGCTGCTGGTGTTGGTGGTGTTGGTGAACCTCCTGTTGGAAGGAGAGGACGTGGTCGAGGTGTGCTAGCTACACGCACAAGGGAAACACCTTCCTCAGGTAGCCAACATGGTTGTGGTGGTTGTGGTCGTCGTGGTAGTAGTGGTACTGGTCCAGGGAATAAACGAGAGGAGTAACCCGGGCGTTTATATAATACATCGGGATACATTCATAAATAATTATGGTTAATTATGGAAAAAAAAATTTTTTGTGGTTGCATCGGCCTGAAAAATAAAACCACGTTCTTTACGTGACGAGTGTGGTTGTCGTCCTTCGAGAGGGAAATCTTGATCCTCTACTAAAAACTTGTTATTACATAGTGAATGTCGTTGTCGACCGGGATATCCTCATCCGTTACCAAAAACTTGTTCTTAG
>BLSH010158756.1:3619306-3641643 GCA_018402905.1 Glandirana rugosa | reverse complement strand
AAGGTAACCATCCTCACCTGTGATCTGTTTGCTTATAATTAGAGTGTGTGTATAAAAGGTCAATGAGTTTCTGGACTCCTGACAGACCCTTGCATCTTTCATCCAGTGCTGCACTGACGTTTCTGGATTCTGAGTCATGGGGAAAGCAAAAGAATTGTCAAAGGATCTGCGGGAAAAGGTAGTTGAACTGTATAAAACAGGAAAGGGATATAAAAAGCTATCCAATGAATTGAATATGCCAATTAGGTAAAAAAAAAAAGTAGTTGAACTGTATAAAACAGGAAAGGGATATAAAAAGCTATCCAATGAACTGAGAATGCCAATCAGCAGTGTTCAAACTCTAATCAAGAAGTGGAAAATTAGGGGTTCTGTTGAAACCAAACCACGGTCAGGTAGACCAACTAAAATTTCAGCCACAACTGCCAGGAAAATTGTCTGGGATGCAAAGAGAAACCCAAAAATAACTACATGTGAAATGTAGGACTCTCTGAAAACATGTGTGGCTGTTTCAAGATGCACAATAAGGAGGCACTTGAAGAAAGATGGGCTACATGGTAGAGTCGCCAGAAGAAAGCCATTACTACGCAAATGCCACAAAGTATCCCGCTTACAATACGCCAAACAGCACAGAGTCAAGCCTCAAACCTTCTGGCACAAAGTCATTTGGAGTGATGAGACCACAATTTTACCTAATACCATGTACTGCTCCCTTTAACATCAATAACAGCTTGAAGTCTTTTGTGGTATTTGTAGATGAGGCTCTTTATCTTCTCAGATGGTAAAGCTGCCCATTCCTCTTGACAAAAAGCACAGTTGTGGCTGAAATTTTGAGTTGGTCTACCTGATCGTGGTTTGGTTTCAACAGAACCCCTCACTTTCCACTTCTTGATTAGAGTTTGAACACTGTTGGTTGGCGTTCTCAAGTCCTTGGATATCTTTCTATATCCCTTTCCTGCTTTATACAGTTTAACTTACTTTTCCCGCAGATCCTTTGACAATTCTTTTGCTTTCCCCATGATTCAGAATCCAGAAACATCAGTGGAGCACTGGATGAACGATGCAAGGGTCTGTCAGGAGTCCAGAAACTCATTGACCTTTTATACACACACACTAATTACAAGCAAACAGATCACAGGTGAGGATGGTTACCTTTAATAGCCATTCAAACCTTGTTGTGTCAACTTGTGTGCATGTAATCAGGCCAAAATCACCTGGGTATGTAAACTTTTGATCAGGGTCATTTGGGTAGTTTCTGTTGTCATTATGATTTAAAAAGAGTAAACACAGTTGAATCATAATAAATGGCTTCAGCCAAACACTAACCATGAGTGAAAAAAAAATGTTTTTCTGTTATCATTCATATTCACTGAAAAATAACCAAGAGATCATAAATTATGTCAGGGTGTGTAAACTTATGAGCACAACTGTATATATACATACAGTATCTCACAAAAATGAGTACACCCCTCACATTTTTGTAAATATTTTATTATATCTTTTCATGTGACAACACTGAAGAAATGACACTTTGCTACAATGTAAAGTAGTGAGTGTACAGCTTGTATAACAGTGTACATTTGCTGTCCCCTCAAAATAACTCTACACACAGCCATTAATGTCTAAGCCGCTGGCAACAAAAGTGAGTACACACCTAAGTGAAAATGTCCAAATAGGGCCCAGTCTCAATATTTTGTGTGGCTACCATTATTTTCTAGCACTGCCTCAAACCTCTTGGGCATGGAGTTTACCAGAGTTTCACAGGTTGCCACTGAAGTCCTCTTCCACTCCTCCACAACGACATCATGGAGCTGATGGATATTAGAGACCTTGGGCTCCTCCACCTTCCATTTGAGGATGCCCCACATATGCTTAATAGGGTTTAGGTTTGGAAACATGCTTGGGCAGTCCATCACCTTTATCCTCAGCCTCTTTAACAAGGAAGTGGTCGTCTTGGAGGTGTGTTTGGGATTGTTAACCTGTTGGAATATTGCCCTGCGGCCCAGTCTTTGAAGGAAGGGGATCATGCTCTGCTTCCGTATGTCGCATTACATGCTGGCATTCATGGTTCCCTCAATGAACTGTAGCTCCCCAGTTCCGGCAGCACTCATGCAGCCCCAGGCCATGACACTCCCACCACCATGCTTGACTGTAGGCAAGACACACTTGTCTTTGTACTCCTCACCTGCTTACCGCCACACACACTTGACACCATCTGAACCAAATAAGTCTATCTTCGTCCCATCAGATCACAGGACATGGTTCCAGTAATCAATGTCCTTAGTCTTCTTGTCTTCAGCAAACTGTTTGCAGGCTTTCCTGTGCATCTTCTTTAGAAGAGGCTTCCTTCTGAGATGACAGACATGCAGACCAATTTGATGCAGTGTGTGGCGTATGGTCTGAGCACTGACAGGCAGACCCCCCACCCCTTAAACCTCTGCAGGAATGGTCGCAGCACTCATATGTCTATTTCCCAAAGACAACCTCTGGATATGACGCTGAGCACATGCACTCATGGTTGACCATGGCGAGGCCTGTTCTGAGTGGAGCCTATCCTGGTAAACCGCTGTATGGTCTTGACCACTGTGCTGCAGCTCAGTTTCAGGGTCTTGGCAATCTTCGTATAGCCTATGCCATCTTTATGTAGAGAAACAATTCTTTTTTTCAGATCATCAAATAGTTTTTTGCCATGAGGTGCTATGTTGAACTTCCAGTAACCAGTATGAGAGAGTGACAGCGATAACATCAAATTTAACACACCTGCTCCCCATTCACATCCGAGACCTTGTGACACTAACGACATCACGGAACTGGTGGATGTTAGAGACCTTGTGTACCTCCACCACCTGTTTGAGGATGCCCCACAGATGCTCAATAGGGTTTAGATCTGGAGACATGCTTGGCCAGTCCATCATCTCTACCCTCAGCTCCTTTAGCAAGGCAGTGGTCATCTTGGAGGTGTGTTTGTGGTTGTTATCATGTTGGAATACTGCCATGCGGCCCAGTCTCTGAAGGAAGGGTATTATGCTCTGCTTCAGAATGTCACGGTGCATGTTGGCACTCATGGTTCCCTCAATGAACTGTAGCTCCCCAGTGCTGGCAGCACTCATGAAGCCCAAGATCATGACACTCCCACCACCAAGCTTGACTGTAGGCAAGACACACTTGTCTTTGTACTCCTCACCTGGTTGCCGCTACACACGCTTGACACCAGCTGAACCAAATAAGTTGATCTTGGTCTCATCAGGCCAAAGGATATGGTTCCAATAATCTATGTCCTTAGTCTGCTTGTCTTCAGCAAACTGTTTGCGGCCTTTCTTGTGCATCATCTTTAGAAGAGGCTTCCTTCTGGGACGACAGCCATGCAGACCAATTTGATGCAGTGTGCGGCGTATGGTCTGAGCACTTATAGGCTGACCCCCCCACCCCTTCAACCTCTGCAGCAATGCTGGCAGCACTCATGCATCTATTTTCCAAAGACAACCTCTGGATATGATGCTGAACACGTGCACTCAGCTTATTTGGTCGACCATGGCAAGGCCTGTTCTGAGTGTAACTTCTCCTGTTAAACCGCTGTATGGTCTTGGCCATCGTGTTGCAGCTCAGTTTCAGGGTCTTGGTAATCTTCTTATAGCCCAGGCCATCTTTATGTAGAGCAACAATTCTTTTTTTTCAGATCCTCAGAGAGTTCTTTGCCATGAGGTGCCATGTTGAACTTCCAGTGACCAGTATGAGAAAGAGAGAGCGATAACACCAAATGTAACACACCTGCTCCCCATTTACACCCTAGACCTTGTAACACTAACGAGTCACATGACACCGGGGAGGGAAAATGGCTAATTGGGCCCAATTTGGACATTTTCACTTAGGGGTGTACTCACTTTTGTTGCCAGCAGTTTAGACATTAATGGCTGTGTGTTGAGTTAAGCTGTGCACTTACTACTTTACATTGTAGCAAAGTGTAATTTCTTCAGTGTTGTCACATGAAAAGATATAAGAAAATATTTACAAAAATGTGAGGGGTGTACTCAGTTTTGTGAGATACTGTATATATATATATATATATATATATATATATATACAGTAGCTCTCAAAAGTGAGTACACCCTTCACATTTTTGTAAATATTTTACATACTGTATATGTACAGTCAGGTCCATAAATATTGGGACATCGACACAATTCTAATGTTTTTGGCTCCACCACAATGGATTTGAAATGAAATGAACAAGATGTGCGTTAACTGCAGACTTTCAGCTTTAATTTGAGGGTATTTACATCCAAATCAGATGAACTGTGTAGGAATTACAACAGTTTGTATATGTGCCTCTCACTTTTTAAGGGACAAAAAGTAATGAGACAGATTAACAATCATAAATCAAACTTTCACTTTTTAATACTTGGTTACAAATTCTTTGCAGTCAATTACAGCCTGAAGTCTGGAACGCATAGACATCACCAGACGCTGGGTTTCATCCCTGGTGATGCTCTGCCAGGCCTCTACTGCAACTGTCTTCAGTTCCTGCTTGCTCCTGGGGCATTTTCCCTTCAGTTTTGTCTTCTGCAAGTGAAATGCATGCTTAATCGGATTCAGGTCAGGTGATTGACTTGGCCATTGCAGAACATTCCACTTCTTTCCCTTAAAAAACTCTTTGCTTGTGTTCGCAGTATGCTTCGGTCATTGTCCATCTGCATTGTGAAGCGATGTCCGATGAGTTCTGAAGCATTTGGCTGAATAAGAGCAGATGACATTGCCCGAAACACTTCAGAATTCATCCTGCTGTTTTTGTCAGCAGTCACATCATCAATAAATACAAGAGAACCAGTTCCATTGGCAGCCATACATGCCCACGCTATGACACTACCACCACCATGCTTCACTGATGAGGTGGTATGTTTTGGATCATGAGCAGTTCCTTTCCTTCTCCATACTCTTCTCTTCCCATCACTCTGGTACAAGTTGATCTTGGTCTCATCTGTACATAGGATGTTGTTCCAGAACTGTGAAGGATTTTTTAGATGTTGTTTGGCAAACTCTAATCTGGCCTTCCTGTTTTTGAGGCTCACCAATGGTTTACATCTTGTGGTGAACCCTCTGTATTCACTCATGTGAAGTCTTCTCTTGATTGTTGACTTTGACACACATACACCTACCTCCTGGACAGTGTTCTTGATCTGGCCAACTGTTGCGAAGGGTGTTTTCTTCACCAGGGAAAGAATTCTTCGGTCATCCACCACAGTTGTTTATTGTGGTCTTCCGGGTCTTTTGGTGTTGCTGAGCTCATCGTTCTTTCTTTTTAAGGATGTTCCAAACAGTTGCTTTGGCCACACCTAATGTTTTTGCTATCTCTCTGATGGGTTTGTTTTGTTTTTTCAGCCTAATGATGGCTTGCTTCACTGATAGTGACAGCTCTTTGGATCTCATATTGAGAGTTGACAGCAACAGATTCCAAATGCAAATAGCACACTTGAAATGAACTCTGGACCTTTTATCTGCTCCTTATAAATGGGATAATGAGGGAACAACACACACCTGGGCATGGAACAGCTGAGCAGCCAATTGTCCCATTATTTTTGGTCCCTAAAAAAGTGGGAGGCACATATACAAACTGTTGTAATTCCTACACCATTCACCTGATTTGGATGTAAATACCCTCAAATTAAAGCTGAAAGTTTGCAGTTAAAGACCATCTTGTTTGTTTCATTTGAAATCCATTGTGGTGGCGTATAGAGCCAAAAACATTAGAATTGCGTCAATGTCCCAATATTTATGGACCTGACTGTATATATATATATATATATATATATATATATATATTCTTACACTGCCTGCACTGACTGTATATACTCTACACTGTATCTATATACTGCACTGCCTACACACCACTAACTGACCTGCCTAATCTAACCTAACTTCTCCACTTTCCCACACTATATGGCTGCTGTGTAAGTGACCTTATATTGTGTGGGGCATGGACTTAGCCCCCTGAGTCATGATTGGCCTAAGGCAACCTGCCTTTGGCCAATCATGGCTCTTTCTGCAGAGCGCGCTGTGATTGGCCAAAGCATACCGGCCAATATCGCATTGCATTATGGAGCGTTCACCGTGCTCAAATTTGCAGCGAACGCCCTATAATGCTCTAGATTCGGTGAACGCCGATGTTCGAGTTGAACTTACATTTGACTCAAACATCGGGCCCATCCCTAGTCTCTAGTACATCCCCCTGGCTTCCAGAATGTGCTGCATAGTTCTGCAACTTAGAGGGTGGAAGAACAAAGGCTAAAGCCCAAATATTTATGGAGTCTCCACCAGCGGCGGCCTGTTCCCTCTATCCTCGCCACCCCCTATATGCTAAATGGATAGATTCATGCATAGCCGCCACCCCCTATTCATGCATCACCGGCCACATGAATTACAACAGCGGAGGGTTTCTTTGAAGCACCTGATTAGAGCATAGGCTCTAATAGACTTCAAAATAGAGTGGATTCCGAGTGCAGAGCATTGCGCTCGCAGCCCACTCATGTGTGTCAGAAAAGCAAACGAGCATTCGCTTTTCTAATGGGTAAGGGGTCTATATTCGTCTGAGCTATCCCAGCAGGAAGCTGTCACTGCACACTGACAATCATAAGTGGCTGAGGATTTCCCTGCTCCACAGCCACACATATACACGCTTCTTGTATACATGCAGCTGCAGAATAGGGAGTGCCTCAGTCACTTATGATTGTCAGGGCACTGTGGGGGGCAGGGGGGCCCTATCAGGTAGGCTTTGTGGGGCCCTATGATTTCTATCAGCAGCCCTGTCTGCAAGTAGTGGTAATATGGGTCCAGATTGCCTTATGATTGCATATCTAAGCTGAAGGTAATGGAAAAGCTTACAATTTAGCAAATCGTATTCCTCTTTGAATCCTGAAAAAGATTTGAGTTCCCCACCATGTCTATGCCAGTGCTCAGGATGTGGCACCATACAAAGCCCAGGAAAAGTTTAAGTCTGTCAAAGCGTCTGTGAAGCCAAATAACATAAATTGCAGTCTGGCATTACCAGGCCTTTCATATCCTTAGAATGTTTCAGAGTGGAGTATTTCAATTTGTGTCTGCTGGAGACCCAGATTAAAGGTTCAAGTAGGGAATTTAACAAGTAATTCAAGGGAAAATAGATTGGAGATTGGCAAAGAATACAAAGTGATAAAACAAATGTTTTGTGCTTTCTAAAAACAAACACAACATGTGTACCTACAGATGCTTCTCAAAATAAAGTGCATAAAGCTACTTAAATCAGTGACAACAAATAATTAAGCTCAACCTGTGTGAAACCAAATACAACTGTAAGAATTAATACACATATATAGTTTGTTTTAAACCTGTATTAAACTCCCACTTTTTATCTTGTACCTACAAGTAAGCCTATTAAAAGGGTTACATAAAATATATCCTAAACATGTACCGTTTAGGAGATATTTACATGTGTAGCAGCCCGTGATGTCACTGGTGCATGCGCATGCACTGTGCTCTCAATGGACGGCGTGCTGTCCATTGAGAGAGCTGTTCCACCGCCGTGACTCCCACACATGTGGGTGAGTGGCATCATTCAAAAGGACGGAGCATGTAAACCCAGAAGGAATCCCAGGTGAAGATCGATTCCAGGTCAGCGGTGACGGTGAATGTTTTTTAGGTAAGTCTGTCATAATGTTATTATGACACATTATGATATGAGCCTGTGGGGGGATCATTCTTTTTTTTTTTTATGCGGGTTACTATCACTTTAAAAAAGAAACAGCCAAGACTGCAACAAATAATATACTTTAAAAAAAACAATAAATGTGTATGAACCAAATATGTCTTTTTAAGTGTCTTATAATTATAGCAAACATTGTCATCTTTTGATTTTTTTCAAAACAACATTTTGTATAGATCATTCCAAAAAACACAATTGCCTTGTTGCCCACACCAATGCTCTTTCGGAGTTTGTGTTAAGAAAGGTCTAAAACCCATTTTCTTTTTTAGTGATTCTTCTGTGATCCACCTTCTCCTCTTCTGGACAGTAGTGCATCAATATCATCAACAGTGCAGTAAAGAAAATGTATAAAAGGATCTGAATAGTATAATATTGTTAAAAAAAACAACTTTATTAAAAAAAAAACATAAAACAAGCATTGCACATATTTCTGTGCTGCTAAGAGCACTAGTGTATGCAAGTTAATCACAAATGTCCCCCTGATGCTGTTACTGGCACTGACTTCACTTGCTTCTAGAGGACTAATGCCTCTACCAGTGCTTCCTTACAATCAAAAACAGAATGAAATGAATGCATGCCTGAAGTCCTTCTAAAGTATTTTGTCTTATGGGTTTTGTCAAGGGATTCACTAGTGTATGCAAAGAAAATAAATAAATGATCTGATGGCCTGTGTGATCCTCTCCTGTTAACCCCACAGTGTCCTGTCAGAATAAAGACTTCTGAATATAGAACATCTCCTTATGCTCACATTCTTCACATCATGATCTTCAATGGTAGAAGCTTTTGATCACCAGCCAGCAAGCAGATTCTAAGGCAAAAAAACTCTCTGTAACCACACTATACCTCCTCGGTTTGCAGGATCATTAACAACAAGTGCCTAAGCCACTAATTAACCTCTAAGTGCAATCCATACATGTATAAATATACATACATAAGTACATATACACACACTCATATTAATATCTTGCTAAGTATTGACCATTTCTGCTGCTGTGGTTCAAGGTGGTGCTGGTCAGTTGTCGGTCTCAGTGAAGGGCACGTGTACTGTACCAGTGGCCAAATTTTATGACACGAAAGGACTGATCATGGACCAGAAAATTGCAGGAATCCTGACCCCATACAAAGATGTGGTAAAAATGGCATATGGACCATATAAGAATTTGTCTATTCAGGATTCGGGCAGCAACCCAATTTGTTTTTATCTGTGTCAGTTGTTACGACAACTGCCATTGTGGTGTGGGACAACAGGCAGGGTGAAGCTTTGTGCAGTGAGGAATAGTCGCTTGTCTGTGTGTGCTCCCTCCTTGAACCTAACCCTAACAAATACTGAGAAAGAAGAAACTGACAGTATTAGCAATGGTGGAAAGGGTGATTTATTACTGAATGTAACTGTAAATGATGGTTTGATTGACCAATAATAACTGAAAAAATCACTGATGAACCCAAAAAAAAACCCAAACGAACACCAAGAATGGTTGAAGGTGGTTCAAATGAAGGGGAAAGTGGCTATACATTGAGCACAGTGGGTTCCCTACAGCTTCAGAACAGGTAGATGGGGAGACACATAATGAAAGACAGAGCACCCCCCAGAAAGTAAGAATGAGCCCAGGTCTCCCATGAGAATAGGGAGAAGGCTAAAGATAGAGAACAGTAGGACCCCTTTGAGATTCAGGGTATGGCACACCTGGAAACATAACCAGAAAATGGATTGGGCCTCATGGCTGACAGCTGACACAAATGGTTAGAAACAATGTAACGGTACTCATACATGCAGAGTGCAGGACTCTGGAGTATTGATTTTGAGTTGAGAAAACAATTTTTACAGCTTTATCAGGATCTTAATAATCCTGGATTGGGCTCCATAGTTTGGAGATTTCGAAGTGCCTGCAATGCACTGGTGCCTCTATGGGAGCTAGGTTCTCTCCTTCCTTGGCCAATTTATATATGGGCTGGTGGGAGGAGAGATTCCTTTTTTCTATTAACAATCCCTATATCGATCAAATCGTCTGGTTTGGTCGTTATATAGACGATTTGTTGCTGGCGTGGAGAGGATCACAGATGGACATTGCCCATTTCCTCAATTATGTCAATGATAATCCCCTTAATTTGGTTTTCAGCCGTGAAGAAAATAAAAGTAATATTAATTTTCTTGACATTACGCTAACAGGTGATAGCGAGTCTGGATTGGTAACATCCTGTACATACCGCAAACCTTGTTCTGGCAATTCACTCCTGATGGCCAACAGTTGCCATCCATCACATACTATCAGGTCAATACCAGTTGGAGAGTTTATCAAAGCGAAATGTAACTGCACTACAGCAGAGGCTTACAGGAGTGAATCTGCCTTTACTACATCCAGATTACAAGCACGGGGATACAATGGCAGACAAATAGAGAGGGCTATCCACATAGCTGCAAAGAAAGATAGGAACACTCTACATTATAATGCCTGCAGTAAGAAAAATAAAGGTAGAGATGGTCAGATTACCAACAGAACTAATAACCCTCTCACCTTTGTAACTACTTATTCTTTGGAATGTAACCCGATTGTCACTATCATTCGCCGTCATCTTCCCATACTTTGTACAGATAGGGATCTGGATCCAATCATCAGTAGGGGTTGCAGATTCTCTAGCAGATGAGCTGCAACTTTGGGAAATCTTCTGTCTCCCAGCCTTCACATAAAAAAAACCTGGTTGCATTGCAACGGTTCATATGCCTGTGGTAAAAAGACTTGTAGATTTTGCAATATTCACACTAAGAAGCCAGGAGTTGTCCACTCATGTTCTAATATCAAAACGTTTTACATACAAGACCATATTAACTGTGGATCAGAATATGTGGTGTACAGCATTGAATGCACCAAATGCCATTTACAGTACATTGGCTGTACTATTAGACCTCTGAGAGTACTCATCAGCGAACACTTCCATGGGGCATCTTATGAGACAGATAGAGATGGTGCTGCTATAAGACCACCAAACAAAATGACATATTACAGCACACACATGCAATAATGACAATAAAACCTACAAGGCTATTTAAAAGTACCTGGACATCTTCAACCAAAATACGGGGAGTCCATCGCACTATATGGCCATAGAGTGCTTAGCTCACTCCTACTTCACAGGCCCCCGTCATAGTGGGTCCTACACTACCATAGGATTGGGCATAGGTTAGTGCTCCAGCCAGAAGGGAGATGGGCTCCCTGGTGGGCTGGCATTTTATGTTGCTGATGTTTTGATGTGAGAAGCTGATATTCTCTTTGTGGGCAATGTTGTAAAAAACGTTTATTTTAACTTTTTAATAAAAGTGGGCTACCATGCCTTTAAACTGAAGTTCTGCTCTCTAAAGCGCAACTACCACTCTAACCACCCTATATGTACTATATATATATATATATATATATATATATATATATATATATATACACAGTCAGGTCCATAAATATTGGGACATTGACACAATTCTAATCTTTTTGGCTCTATACACCACCACAATGGATTTGAAATTAAACGAATAAGATGTGCTTTAACTGCAGACTTTCAGCTTTAATTTGAGGGTATTTACATCCAAATCAGGTGAATGGTGTAGGAATTAAAACAGTTTGTATATGTGCCTCCCACTTTTTAAGGGACAAAAAGTACTGGGACAGATTAACAATCATAAATCAAACTTTCACTTTTTAATAATTGGTTGCAAATCCTTTGCAGTCAATTACAGCCTGAAGTCTGGAACGCATAAACATCACCAGACGCTGGGTCTCATCCCTGGTGATGCTCTGCCAGGCCTTTACTGCAACTGTCTTCAGTTCCTGCTTGTTCTTGGGGCATTTTCCCTTCAGTTTTATCTTCAGCAAGTGAAATGCATGCTCAATCGGATTCAGGTCAGATGATTGACTTGGCCATTGCGTAACATTCCACTTCTTTCCCTTAAAAAACTTGTTGGTTGCTTTCGCAGTATGCTTCTTGTAATTGTCCATCTGCGCTGTGAAGCGCCGTCCAATGAGTTCTGAAGCATTTGGCTGAATATGAGCAGATAATATTGCCCGAAACACTTCAGAATTCATCCTGCTGTTTTTGTCAGCAGTCACATCATCAATAAATACAAGAGAACCAGTTCCATTGGCAGCCATACATGCCCACGCCATGACACTACCACCACCATGCTTCACTGATGAGGTGGTATGCTTTGGATCATGAACAGTTCCTTTCCTTCTCCATACTCTTCTCTTCCCATCACTCTGGTACAAGTTGATCTTGGTCTCATCTGTACATAGGATGTTGTTCCAGAACTGTGAAGGCTTTTTTAGATGTTGTTTGGCAAACTCTAATCTGGCCTTCCTGTTTTTGAGGCTCACTAATGGTTTACATCTTGTGGTGAACCCTCTGTATTCACTCTGGTGAACTCTTCTCTTGATTGTTGACTTTGACACACATGCACCTACCTCCTGGAGAGTGTTCTTGATCTTGCCAACTGCTGTGAAGGGTGTTTTCTTCACCAGGGAAAAAATTCTTCGGTCATCCACCACAGTTGTTTTCCGTGGTCTTCCGGGTCTTTTGGTGTTTGCTGAGCTCACCAGTGCGTTCTTTCTTTTTAAGTATGTTCCAAACAGTTGATTTGACCACACCTAATGTTTTTGCTATCACTCTGATGGGTTTGTTTTGTTTTTTCAGCCTAATGATGGCTTGCTTCACTGACAGTGACAGCTCTTTGGATCTCATATTGAGAGTTGACAGCAACAGATTCCAAATGCAAATAGCACACTTGAAATGAACTCTGGACCTTTTATCTGCTCCTTGTAAATGAGATAATGAGGTAATTACATACACCTGGCCATGGAACCAATTATCCCATTACTTTTGGTCCCTTAAAAAATGGGAGGCACATATACAAACTGTTGTAATTCCTACACCGTTCACCTGATTTGGATGTAAATACCCTCAAATTAAAGCTGAAAGTTTGCAGTTAAAGCACATCTTGCTCGTTTCATTTCAAATCCATCGTGGTGGTGTATAGAGCCAAATTGAGTAGAATTGTGTTGATGTTCCAATATTTATGGACCTGATTGTATATATATATATATATATATATATATATATATACCTTTCTGTCATATGGTTTTGGTGCAGAGAACTGCACCAATTGAAAAAGAACCCCACCTTAAAATATCAATAATAATAATAAGAAAATTGGATTATCAAATTAAAGATGATAAAAAAATGGGGCGTGGCTTGACGCACTGAGGGGATTGCAGCATTCTAGGAGAGCTCCAGGACTTCCACGACTCCACGGCTGAGCAAATGGTCTATTATACCCACAATGGGAAGACTCACCAGGGCAACACCGAACTATAAGGCAAGGCGCACCTTGGAATCGGTCTCTCCCCGCAATATCCCAGATGTTTTCAAACCTCGCTCGGCCCGCAGAAACAACACACTGTTGAGCAAGTTGGCGGTGTCCCGCCACAAGGAGGATAACAATGATGGATCTATTGCGGTCTCTGAGGACTCGGTAAGAGACTCTAGATTTACCCCTAACATTTGCTGACATGACGGAGATAGCAGCTGTTATTAAAAAGTATCTGACTGCCACCATAACAGACTTGAAATAAGACCTAAGAAGCATGTCTGAACAGCTTTCTAACCAGGAGAAAGCAGGGAGGAAGAGGGATAAAGTGATCACCAGGCTGGAAACCATTACTGAGATGTATTTAAAGGGGGTTTTTTACCGCGCTATGCCCTGAGTAATGTGAGAGTGGGGACAGTAAGCAGCCACCTGTATCGACCAAACTAAATCGTAAGAGTATGTATAATTGTGTGGTGGTGGCGCTAAACTGAGTATATGACAAGTATCTGATGGTGACAGATTATGATATTATACCGATCATGGAGAGTAATAAATAGTGATCAATCAAGTGAAACAAATTGTATATAATAAATTAGCATAAGTTGATAAAAAAGATAGACTTTCATAAATAATGTTTATCAGCAATAATATTTAGTGTTTAAAGTGACAAAGTGTCCATAAGATATAACAGGAATCCGCGTGCTATATCCAGATAGTGAATCTTCAGGTAAAATCGGTGACTCTTTGTGGTGAGTATTCAATGTGATAAAAGGAACTCCAACTTTGGTCAGTGTGGAGGCTTACCAGAACTCAGATGTAAAAACGCCTTTGAGATATATAAGGACCCTCCGGCCCGTGACGTCAGTGAGAATAGGGGGTCTCCAGCACAGGTCGCGTCACACAGCCTGGTCTCCTTACTCCGATGGGTCTGGCTCCTCTCCCGGTGTCCACGGATTATCTCCTTGTTCCTGGTTGATTGGGTCTGGACTGGGATGGCCTCAGTCTTCTTCAGCGGGCAGGTGTCCACAGATGCAGGGGGGGGGGGGGAGGGGGGTTGAGATGGAGGTTTGTTGAAGGTCCTCGGGTGTCACCGTCAGTTATGCAGAGATAAAAAATAGGCAGTCGCCATAGTGTAAAATCCCACTGATAGAAAGTGGTTTTATTGAAAAAATAACTGACAAAGTATAAAAACATAAATGTCCAACAAGCTTGTAGGTATAGAAGGTCCAGTACATAAAAACGCAGCAAACAATAAGTCAGACTTCTGACTTATTGTTTGCTGCGTTTTTATGTACTGGACCTTCTATACCTACAAGCTTGTTGGACATTTATGTTTTTATACTTTGTCAGTCAAATTTTGCCAGCTTGCTGGGGGTCATATATCTCCTCTGGAATATGTTTTGGGTGGTTTCCCAGAGGGCTGAACATCTAGTGGCTGAGTATGTGTACTTAAGGGCTTTGATCCACTTTGCTGTTGGGATATTGGTGTTTAGGTCTTGGGCCCACCTATTGTATGATACTGAATGTTCGAAGTGTTGTTTTTCTTGTAGGGTGTTGTATATTAGGGAGATTCCCCTCTTGCCTGTTTGGTCCAGTGTGAGATAGTTTAGTATGTTGGTCGGGATCTTGGCTCTCAGTTGAGGGTTGGATCTTAAACTGTTGACGATTTGTAAGTATGTGAACTGTGAGTTCCCTTTTAACTTTAGTTCGTCTTTGAGAAGTTGGTAGGGTTTGATGTTGTCTGTGAGGAACAGATTTGGTATGTGTGTGAGGTCATGTTCTCGTATATTAGGAAGGTACAGAGTGGGGGGCCACCTCTTTTAAAACGCTTAGTTTAAGATTAATTTCGGACGTCCGGGTGTTGTTCCATGTGTGGTTTAGAATTTTGTGCCATGCTTTGATTGTGGCCACTATTGGAGGTGAGGTAGATGTGTGTATTTTGACTGCTGGGTGGCGGCTGCATAGCCAGTTTTGTAGGTGATGGTTGGGGGTGTTGTATGCTTCTATATCGCCCCATCTCGTCTTTGGTTTGGGAAGAAACCATTCTTTGGCCTGGGAAAGAATAGCTGCCCAGTAGTAGTCTGATATTGCTACTAGTCCGGAACCTCCGGCTAGTCTGTGTTTGATGAGCCTGTGAGAGGCGACTCTAGGTTTCTTCCCAGCCCAGATGTATTTGTTCAATGAAACTTGTAATTGTGACAGGTATTTTTTAGAAATTGGGATGGGGATGGTCCGGAACAGATATAGGATTTGGGGTAGAATTATCATTTTGAACCCGGCTAACCTGCCTGACCATGAGAATTCATATTTGCTCAGGTCTTTCAGCGATTGGTTGAATTTGTCTTTGAAGGGGACGAAGTTTCCTTTAAATGGGTCTGAGGGGTTTTTAGTTAATAAAATGCCTAAGTAATCTAGGCCTTTCTCTGCCCATTGAAAGGGGAAGTGTAAGTTTATTAGATTCCTGGAGATAGCGTCCAGGCCTAGGTCAAGCATGTATGATTTAGAGGAGTTTGTTTTGTTGTAGGAGACTTTTCCGAATTCTTGTAGGATGTTATTGGTTGCAGATAGGGATGAGTAGGGATTAGACATTATGAGAATGATATCATCAGCGAATAGACTGATTTTGTGTTCGTAAGTGCCGATTTGGATTCCGGATATTTGGTTTGAGGTTCTGATTATTTCCGCTAGGGGTTCAATGAAGAGGTTAAATATTAATGGGGATAGGGGGCATCCCTGGCGAATGCCATTAGTGATGGAAAAGGGTTGGGATAGCATTTCCTCTATATAGACGTTTGCTGATGGGGAGGTGTAGAGCGCCAGTATGCCAGATAGTATTTGATCTTTAAAACCAAATCAAATCAACACTTCTTTCATGTACCCCCAGTGGACTCTATCGAACGCCTTCTCTGCATCCAGAGTGAGGAGCAGAGAAGGCGTTCCTTTAGCCCTTGCTTCGTGTATTAAGTTTATCAGTCTTCTGGTAGCGTCAGAGGACTGTCTACCTTTAACAAAACCTGTTTGATCTTTATTGATCAAATCAGGAAGGAATTTAGCAATTCTGCTGGCAAGAAGTTTGGCGTAAAGTTTGATGTCGGTGTTTAAGAGTGAGATTGGTCTAAAATTTTGAGGTGTGTCTGGGGTCTTACCTGGTTTAGGAAGTGCTATGATTACAGCTGATAACATTTCAGGGGGGAAGTATGAGGAGGAGGCAGCGTCGTTGAATACCTTGCATAGATATGGACTTAGTATGTTGGAATATTTTTTGTAGTAATCTCCAGGTAATCCATCTGGGCCTGGGGCTTTATTGGGGGTGATATTGTTTATCGCTAGTTCTATTTCCTTGATTGTGAAGGGGGAATTTAGGTTTTCCAATTGGGCTGATGTGAGGCTGGGTAGTTTAACTTTATCTAGAAAAGTATTTATTTGTTCATGGGTTGGTTGGGGGGTATTTGAGTCTTCTTTAATATTGTATATTATGGATTGAGTAGTTTTTGTTTGGAGCTAGGGTGGAACAAGTATGGGATCCGGTTTTTTTATCCTTTGACCTTTAATTTTGTTTGCCATATTTTTCCCTGCCTTATTTGAGGTTGTGTACATGGTAGCTTTTAGTTTACGGTATGATTTTTCATAGGATTCTAGTAACAAGTCTCTTAATTCTTGGCGTTTGGATTGGAGAAGGGAGTTCAGGTTTGGGGAGGGAGCTAGTTTGTTTAGGGTGTCTAATTGGGAGATATCATTTGTGATTTCATCTAGACGCTGCGTCCTCCTCTTCTTAGCTCTGCTCTTTTGTTGGAGCATAATGCCTCTAATGTGGGCCTTATGCGCCAACCACAGTGTTGTTGGGGATGATACAGATCCATCATTGATGAGAAAATATTCTTTCAATTGATCTCCAATATAGTCCGAATATGGAGGACTTTGCATGATGTATGGGTTTGCCCTCCACAATCTGGTTGAGTTTTGGGGATTATTAACTAGAAATTGAATTCTCACTGGAGCATGGTCTGACCATGTGATTGTGTCTATTTCTGCTGCTGGGATTTTTTGAAGGGACCACTTGTCCACTAAGAAGTAATCTATTCTTGAGTAAGAATTGTGGGGTGGGGAGTGGAATGTGTAATCTCTTTCGGTTGTGTGGCGGCATCTCCATACATCGTACAAGTCCTGCCTCTTCATAAAATCTAGCATAGGTGATCTTTTCCTGGAGGTGGTGTTGGAGGAGTCCATAGTGTGGTCCGGTCCGATGTTAAAGTCCCCACAGATTATCAAGGGTCCTTGCTCAGGGCTGGATATCTTTTTCATCAGTCTGTTTAGAAATCGAATTTGGTGTGTGTTTGGCGCATATATGCTAACTATCGTACACGTGACTGAATTTATGGAGCAATGCAGTATCAAATATCTGCCTCTAGAGTCCGATACATGGTTCAGGTATTTAAACAGGACCTTCTTGTGTATTGCAATCATTACACCTCGTTTCTTGGAAGAAAGGTCTGAGGACCAATAGGTATGTGGGAAGTTTGTGTTGCGGCACAGGTTGGTGTCTTTTTCGATGAGGTGGGTCTCTTGAGCACATACAATGTCACTGTTGGTTTGTTTGGCTGTTCTCCATAAGGAGCTTCTTTTGGCTGGGTGGTTAAGGCCTTTCACATTTATGGGTAGGATATTAATCGCCATAGTGTGGATTGTGGAGTGTGCTGAGTGTACTCACGTGACCCAGAGAACAGGGGCTCCTGTTGTTCAAGTTGGTAATCTGGTCCATCTCAATTCAGGCTTGGCTTGTGATGTCATCTTTTTAGGTGCAAGTTCTTCACAGGAACTTGGGGACGGTGTGTGGGGGGGTAGACGGAGACATGGAAAGGAAACAGTTAGTGCTTAGGGTAGCATCAATAAACAGGGGGGACATTTCCACAGCTGGGTAACAAACAGGCTGTGGCCAGTATAACGGGGGGAACAGTTCTCTCCCTGAGGAGGGATGGAGGAGGTGAGAGTGGTGTCCTGAGACTTACTTTGATCGTGGAAAATTAGTTGTTCCAGTGTTGGTTTCTGTTCCTGTTACCTGTTTTGGTGGACCTCCATTGTTGGGGCATGTGTTTGGGTTTGGGATCTAGGTCTTGTTGGGGTGAGACCTCTGGGATTATACCCCATCTCTTCATAAGGGAGAGGCCCTCCATGGATGAGACTAGGTGTGAGTTCCCGTTATGTTCTATGAGGATTTTAGAAGGGTGTTTCCATTTATACGAAATGTTGTTGTTCCTTAAGGATTTGGTGATATTGTTAAGCTGTCTTCGTTGGTCAAGGGTGTATTTGGACAGGTCTGCAAACATCTGTATGTTCCCGTACGGGTTGGGGAGTTTCCCGAGTGTGCGTGCTTTTCTTAATACCTGCTCCTTCGTGGTATAAGAGTGGACCCGCATCAGGATATCCCTTGGGACGTCTGCTGGCAAGAAGGAGGGCTTCGGTAGTCTATGTATGGGATCTATTGTCAGCTGTATGGGCGTCAGACCGGGGACCAGGGTTGTAAACATATCTTCAGTATATTTAGTGAGGTCTTGTTGTGCGACTGATTCCGGAACACCTCTTAGCTTAATGTTCTGCCTGCGCGAATGATCCTCTAGGTCAGCAAGTTTGGCCCTGATCCATTGCCTGTCTTCCTCCCCTTCTTCCTGCTGGTCTATCATGTCGCTAACAGTGGACGTTATGTCTGCGACTGCCCGTTCCACCTGGTCTACTCTATCCCCTAGAGAAGATAGTTCTTTAGTGAATTTATGGGCCATTTTGTTGAGCTCCTCATGTAGGGAGCGATGGAGGGTCATTAACATCTCCTTCATCTGAGTATCCAGCACTGGCTGGTCTGTGGTGGGGAATGCAGCGATGGGGGAGGTGTGTGTTTTGAGCTGCTGTAGTGCTGCTGGCGCTTCACTTACCCCCTGAGATGTGTCCTCAGCATCTAGTCTCCTCCATGCTTTTGCAGGGCTAGAGCATGGAGGGCTGGGAGGTAGAGAGACATGTTGAGGGTTGATGCCTTCAACACAGTCTTCCTCATCTGGGAGGTCCGAGTAGTGGTTGCGCTGGGCCTCGCGGCTCCGATCGTCGGCGCCATTTTGGCTGCAGTCCGGCCTGAGGAAATAGGCTGTCAACTTCTTGGGCTTGCTGTCTCCTTGTCTCTTCCTGGACATGATGGAGATGTAGCCTGGTTCACCAGGGACTTAGGGAGGTACAGGTCTCGATGTTTTGGGAGCCTTGTCGTTTAGGATCGTTGCTTGTAGTCTCCTGGGCACCGGAGCGTTCCTCTCACACCGCCATCCGCCTTGCGCGCCAGCCACGCCCCCTCCAAATACCATGTTATTAATGCATATCTTTCCCTTCCTTTTATCTGGAGGAGAGGGGTTCTTCCTCAAACAAAACTTTGGATCCTTTTCACGAGACAACACGCAATATGATTTACCTCAGTGATATGATTTTTTTCAACACCTCCTCATTTAGAGAATGGCCACTGGATAACCGTCTCATAGCTCTTATACCTTGCAAATTCCTTTTGAATAGTCATATACTCCATATACATAATACGTAATTATTCATGTTTAGTAACTTCATTTTAGGAAAAAGTCGATCTGGGGCAAAACTCATTATTATATACCTGTTTAATGTATGTTTTCTTCCATAAGTACTAGCAATAGTACCTTTCTATTAGAATTTTGATTTTGCGAGGTTCTTACACATTTATATAAGATATAGTGTATTGTTGCGTTACTTGTTGCCTGCTTTTTGAATATATAACATTGTTGCCTTATCAGTAGATTTAAAGCGGCATACGACCCCCAGGCCGAATGCTATATTATTAAGCCGTTAACTTATCACTTGTTTGTTGTTATATCACAATTATAAAAACTAATACTGATTACTCTTCCTCTGCTGGGTTTGGCTCTCATCTCTCCACAAATACGTTGTGGATATTAACAGGTATTTAACTCAGTTTAGTTTTTCAAAGACTTGAGAAACTGTCCACAAATGCCTGCCACTAGTTTTAGACTATTGTCTGGACTAATAAAGGCATTATTACTGACTCTCTTGTTATAAACCTCTAAAGGTTTAACCTTTTACTTTATATTCTTTTTCTCCCCCCTAACTCCCCCCCCCCTTTTTTTTTTCTTCCCTCTCATCTCTCCCTACAAAAATGGCCTACTCTTAATTAGGGAAACAACCCACATTGATTTCCCATAATACCAAGGGTCTCAATATCTGTGAAAAAAGATCCTCACTACTGAGGGAATTCGAAAGGGCTAAAACTAAAGTGGTTTTCCTTCAGGAAACTCACATTAGAAAAGATAAAATTCCAAACTTAAAGTCTAAATACTTCTCAAAGGTCTTCCACGCCACTAACCCCCTGGCCAAGACAAAAGGAGTTACAATACTATTAAGCAAAGATTCTAACTTCTCTGTCACCGACCAATTGGCAGACCCAGAAGGTAGATATCTTTTTCTCAAGGGAACCCTTAATGGTCAGCAAGCAACCCTTGCTAATGTATACCTCCCTAACGCAGCACACGTTTCATTTTGCCAGTAGGTTACAGACTAATTGAAATGGTTCTCAACTGGTATGATAATCCTTGGTGGAGACTTCAACGTCCCACTTAATCCATTACAAGATACCTCCAATGGTTCAGACCTCAATTATAGGGTACTTAAACATATTAAAATGATGTTGGGGGGGCGTGGCTGGCTGCAGCAGGAGATGGCTGCTTAACTGCTCAGCTCCATGCAGCTTGAGAACTGAAAATCACCACTCTGACATCAAAAGAGGTGAAAACTATACAAATTATACTCCACAGCGCACAATATTCAGCCAACAGCACATTGATTGCCAGAGAGAGTAAAAAAAAATACAAACCCGGAGGAGAAGATCTGTGAGAAGAGCGGTGGAGAGAACTGACAGACGCCTGATCACGATTCACAATCGGACTCCATCCTCAAGAAGTGAAAGGGGGTGAGTGACATCGAACATCCCAGTAGATTCCCCAGACCTAACAATACCTAATCAGCCTTATATTAAGGAAATTAGTCAAGTGCCAGCGACGGTACAGCCTCCGGACCGGCTCCCTCATTAGCACTGGTGGCAGCCACCGCCATCTTGGGGCCTAGCACAACTCCCAGCTACTCAAGACAGAAACGAGCCCGGATCACGGAGTGCACAAACCATCCACTAGTAAAAACCCTGCCATCTGTCCCCCACATCTCCCGACACATCGCGGTATAGTTACTGGAAGACTCCGGCGGGGGAAAGCAGAGAAATCCAGGCCGCGGCTCCGTCCCATCTGCTTGGGCCGGAGCCTCGCAATCCAGAAGCATCTGCTAAGCATCAGGCCGGTTATTAACAAATAACATTCTGGACAGCATCCTAGCACCCCTGGCCGCAATATACCCCCAATATTGTGCGGATCGATCCCCGGTCAGTTAATAAATAGAGGCCGCGGCTATATGCGGCTCCATCTGACCAGGCCGCAGCAGTATTCACCGCCACCATCTGTCATCCTATCCAAGGCAGACAAGATCCAGCTACCCCAGTGCTCCCCCTCCCTATATGATTACCTCTCTGAACCAAATCACCCGACAAAGGCACTAGAATTATACCTGGGAACTGTGTAATACTGTACCAGCGGCCATCTTAGTACACCCGGTGAAGCCTAAAACCCACATAGCAACCTAGCTCCAGCTTAGTGCCTCACTGACAGCTACACCGCAGCCTTTCTTGAGACATTCGAACGCGCCACGGCTAGAGAGAACAGAAGAAAAATTGTAAAAACTCTCAATCTTCTAACAAAACTAAACCAAACTTTATCCCTGTGACTTAGTCCCTGTTGACTAAGGCAACAACGACGGCGGGACCTAAGGGCGATATCGGCCCCAACCAAAGTCGTTCGACAGTATAGACTACATCAGTCCGAGACTGGACCCAATCCCATGTAATGAATCCACCTCGGCCTCACCTCAAGCTCACCCGAACGCAAAGAGCTAATAACAAACGAATCACGGTCTATACAACAGATCTCTCTTACAACCCACATGACCGTCCACCTAGACTCTCTGGAACCGAAGTGTCATCCCATATGTCTGTCCTGGCCTCTACATCCGAGACTCTAAGGGTCAAGTTAGTCGATAACTCCATGATCGGGAATCAACAGGAATAGAATCCGAAATTCGACCTCGATCCAACGATACACCCAAAATCCGAAGTGGCCCACATGATTCTACCGGCGACCA
>BLSH010158756.1:3545084-3563249 GCA_018402905.1 Glandirana rugosa | reverse complement strand
TTATTGTTCTAAAATCATCACATAATGCTAGAGGGAGAGGTTCCTGCTGGTGCTGTGAGGGAAAGATTATTCTAAAATCATCTCATCATAGTGCTACAGGGAGAGGTTCCTGCTGCTCCTGTGAGGGACAGATTATTGGTCTAAAATCATATCATACTGCTAGAGTGAGAGGTTCCTGCTGCTCCTTTGAGGGATAGATTATTGTTCTAAAATCATCACATAATGCTAGAGGGAGAGGTTCCTGCTGGTGCTGTGAGGGAAAGATTATTGTTCTAAAATCATCTCATCATAGTGCTACAGGGAGAGGTTCCTGCTGCTCCTGTGAAGGACAGATTATTGTTCTAAAATCATATCATAATGGTGTAGGTGTGAGCGGTGCATTTCTTGCACAAAAATAAAAAGGTGCGTCTACGTTGCTGTTTTCCAAAAAAAAAAAGAAGAATTTGTTGTTCTTTTTTTTTCTGTATTAATAAATTGTGCTACATAGTACATTTGGGCCAGAATGAGGAGAGCGTCAAATAAGGGACGTAGTCTTGGTGGTGTTGGTGAAGTTCCTGTTGCAAGGAGAGGACATGGTCGATTTGTGCCAGCTACACGCACAAGTGAAACACCTTCAGGTGCGAGTAGCCGACAGAACCTTCAACGTTATATGGTAGGCCCGAATGCCACTCAACAAATGGTGAGGCCAGAACAAGTACAGGCGATAGTAGATTGGGTGGCTGACAATGCCTCCAGTTCCTTCCCATTGTCTCCTACCTGGTCCCTTGATGAAAGCTCAGAGTTGGCACCTGAACCCCATGGCCATCTGTCTTTCACCTCAGCCCCTTGTAAATCAGCCAAGCAGTCTGAGCCCCAAGTCATGCAGCTGTCTCTTATGCTTTTTGATGACTCTGCTGGTGTGCTTTCCGTGGGCCATCCACATAGCCCTGCCCCAGAAGTGGAAGACATTGAGTGCACCGATGCCCAACCACTTCTGTTGCAGGATGAGGACATGGAAACACCAGCGCAGCACGTCTCTGATGATGACGAAACACAGGTGCCAACTGCTGCGGCTTTCCACAGTGTGCAGACTGACAAGTAGGGCAGTGGTGAAGGATGGGTGGAAGATGATGTGGAGGAGGATTATGAGGTCCTAGACCCCACATGGAATGAAGGTCATGCGAGTGACGTGTGCAGTTTGGAGGAAGAGGTGGTGGTCGCACAGAGGCACCAGTACAGCAAAAGAGGAAGCAGGTTGCAAAAACGGAGCAAGGGTCCCCTAGACAGTATGCCTGCTACTAGCCACCGCACCCAGGGACCTAGCACACCAAGTGGTTTGCACGCTGTGCAATGAGAGCCTGAAGCGAGGCGTAAATGTTCTAAACCTGAGCACAACCTGCATGACCAGGAATCTAAATTCAAAGCAAGAGCTGCAGTGGAATAAGTACCTCAAAATCCAAGAAAGGTCTTGGCCTCCTCCTGCTTCCTCTTCTGCTGCTGCCTCGGCCTCTTACTCCACCTCTACAGTGCCAGCGTCACCTGCCACCCAGCAAACAGACGATGTGACAGCAATGCCACCATGTCCGCCACCATCCCTAAGCATTTCCACATGGTCCCATGGAAGCTTACAGCTCTCCATCTCCCAAACACTGGAAAGAAAGAGGAAGTACCCCCTACCCACCCGCGATCCCTGGCCCTGAATGCCTGCATTTCAAAATTCCTGGCCTTTGAAATGCTGTAATTTCGTCTGGTGGACACAGACAGTTTTAAAAACCTGATGGCGGTGGCTGTCCCACAGTACATGGTTTCCAGCCGCCACTACTTTTCCAGGCAAAGCCATCCCTGCACAAACAAGTTGGGGACGAGATCAAGTGTGCACTGCGCAACGCCATCTGTGGCAAGGTCCACATAACCACTGATACGTGGACCAGTAAGCATGGGCAGGGACGCTATATATCGCTAACTGCACACTGGGCAAATGTAGTGGCGGGTGGGCCTGAGGCGGCTAGCCATTTGGCGCATGTCCTTCCGCCACCGAGTATTGCAGGGCATTTCTCTTTGCATCCTGTTTCCTCCTCCTCTTACTGCACTTCCTCCTCCTCCTCTACCATCTCCTCATCTGCTCAGCGTAACACCTTCACCACCATCTTCAGCACATCCAGGGGAAAATGACAGCAGGCTGTTTTAAAACGAATATGTTTGGGGGATAAACCCCACACTGCGCAGCAGCTGTGGACGGGCATTGAACAACAGACCGATGAGTCGTTGCCACTGAGCCTCAAGCCCGGCCTGGTGGTGTGCGATAATGGGCGAAATCTCATATCAGCTCTGGGCCTAGCTGGTTTGACGCACATCCCTTGCCTGGCGCATGTGCTGAATTTGGTGGTGCAGAAATGTCTAAAAAACTACCCGGATATGTCAGAGCTGCTGCAGAAAGTGCGACGTGTCCACAAGGTGGAACTCCACCTTGCACATGCTGTAGAGACTGTGCGAGCAGCAGCAGGCAATAGTGGAGTTTCAGCTGCAGCATGCACGGGTCAGTCGCTCTGCGGAACAGCACCACTTCACCACCAACGAGTGGGCCTCCATGCGAGACCTGTGTACCATATTGCGGTGTTTTGAGTACTCTACCAACATGGCCAGTGCGGATGACGCTGTTCTCAGTGTTACTATCCCACTTCTATGTCTCCTTGTAAAAAGACTTTGGGCGATGATTGAAGAGGATGTGGCACAGGAGGAAGAGGGGTCATTTCCACGGATATCAGGCCAGTCATTCACAAGTGGCTTGGAGGGTGGGTTCCTGCACCAGCATAGGCCAGGTAAAAAATTTTCAAGCCAGGGCACAGTTCTGGACGATGAGGAGGACGAGGAAGATGATGATGAGGAGGAGGAACCGTGTTCACAGCAGGGTGGCACCCAACGCAGCTCATGGGCATCACTGGAGCGTGGCTGGGGGGATAGGGAGGACACAGATGATACACCTCCCACAGAGGACAGCTTGTCTTTGCCTCTGGGCAGCCTGGCACACATGAGCGACTACATGCTGCAGTGCCTGCTCAAAGACAGCCGAGTTGCCCACATTTTAACTTGTGCTGATTACTGGCCACCCTGCTGGATCCTCCGTTACAAGGACAACATGTCGTCCTTAATTCCCTCACTGGAGCGTGATCGGAAGATGCGCGACTACAAGCGCACGTTGGTAGACACGCTGCTGAGGGCATTCCCAAATGACACAGGGGGCTCAGTGGAAGAACAAGGCGAAGGCGGAGGAGGAGGAAGAGGTCACCAACGCAGCTGTGGCACCGCAAGCACCTCAGAAGGCAGGGTTAGCATGGCCAAAATGTGGAAAAGCTTTGTCAGCAGCTCGCCACAACAAACAGCATCACCAGCCGATAGGCAACGTCTTAGCAGGAGGCAGCATTTCAGCAACATGGTGGAACAGTATGTGTGCACACGCCTACACGTACTGACTGATGGGTCTGCCCCATTCAACTTCTGGGTCTCCAAATTGGGCACATGGCCTGAGCTTGCCCTTTATGCCTTGGAGGTGCTAGCCTGCCCTGAAGCCAGTGTATTGTCTGAACGTGTGTTTAGCATGGCAGGGGGCGTTATCACAGACAAGTGCAGCCGCCTGTGCACAGCCAAGGTGGACAGGCAACGTTCATTAAAATGAACCAGGCATGGATCCCACAAGACTAGTCTGTACCTTGTGCAGAATAGAAATTTAGACCGGCCTCACACAGCCATTGGTATATTTGTTTTTTTTTAAATATGTCTCAATATTTTGGGGGCTACCCCAATTAGATAAAAACAAACAAGGAAAAAACAGTGTTGGCTATCTCCTCCTCCTCCACCACCACTTCCACCTACACCGCCATGGTCACGGCCTAGTCAACCTCTAGGCTCCTACTCCACATCCACCTCCTCCTCCCATTTTTATTTTTTTTTATGTGATTTTAAGTTATTTCCCTATCCCCATTTGTTTGCAGGGCACTTGTCCTGCTCTTACCTCCATTTTGCTTCCTTTTGCAGCCCTCTAGCCCTTTCCAGGACTTTTTTACAGCCATTTTTGTGCCCAAAAGTTCGGGTCACCATTGACTTCAATGTGGTTCGGGGTCTGGGGTCAAGTTCGGGTCAAGTTCGGTACCGAACCCGAACTTTTCCGGGAGGTGAACCGATGAACCCAAACATCCAGGTGTCCGCTCAACTCTACCAGTGACTGGTATCACTTTTAAATGGTGCCTCCACCTATAGAATTGCTTACCAGAAGTAAGCAGGGTCTAAACAAGCAGCTTAACCCCACCAGGGTCCAAAAGACGAGATGTGCAAATCATCCAGTGTTTACTAAGACTGCCAGACAGTGCCTCCCCCAATAGAATTGGAACCTTACCAAAGGTGAATGTAGTATGGACCTATGGCTTAACCCTACCAGGGTCCCCAGAGGAGAAGGGGGAACACCACCTGCCGATCAGTACTCTCTGCTATTGTGAGCTTTTGTTTACATATAAATGACTGTCGAATCATGAGGATCTGTGGACAGCTTTAGAACCATTTATGTGGACTGGTGGAGACGGTCATTCCCTTTCCCCCTGTGGGGGCCCTGGCGGGGTTAAGCCCCATGCTTTGATCCTGCTTACTTCAGGTAAGCATTCAATTCTATTGGTGGAGGTTTTTTCAAACTGTCAACTGAAACATTTGGTACATCCAAAGTATAACCTCACAACTGTATTGGAACACTCATTTGACTTTTTTACAAGGACAATTTAGATGGTTGGTCTACACATTTAATAGACCTGTACCACCTCCTCATGGGACTGTGATATACATAATCTTTACCTTTATATATAATTTAGAATTTGTAAGTTTATCTGTCATAGGATGACTTCCTTCTCCCTCTTAATTCATGTATAGACTGTGGTTCAATCTATTGTGTCTTAGTATCCAATGTGCATTTTTGATTTAGCGTGACCATTCCCCTTATAACTATTTTGATATATGTGTTGCATATTACTAGGCTGCAGATGCCACAGGACTTCTACATTAGCGCAGTTTTTCCTTCTATACGAAGACATGAAAGTTACTGTCGTTTCATGACACCTTCCATCAGCCTGTTCTGCAAAGGTAAGAAAATTGGTGGGGGGGGGGGGGGGGTAGTGGGGGGTGTGCAGAGGTAGGCAGATAGGGAATTACAGTTTTACAGTATGGAGTGCACAGGTGAGCAAGGAGGGGATGTATATATGTAAGTAAGGTGGGTGCAAAGATGATCAGAAGAGGTAGGTCGCATGTAGGGCAACCCATTAAATTCAATGGGCTGCTCTGTGCTAGAAATGCGGAAGTCCCTAACCCTTTTTCAAAATACCACGGTGTCACAACACGTCAGCAAATGTGTGAGGGTGTCATTAACAATTGATGGCACTGCTGTGTATCTGCTAAAGGGCAGCACATTTCTATGGTGTCATTAAAGCGACTTTGCCCAGTCCATGCTGTGCAGGTAGTGAGAAGATGATGTGCTTTAACCTTCAGCAACCAATCAGCGAGCAGTAATGATGTGCAGTAACCTCTAGCAACCAATCAGTGAGCAGTACTGATGTACAGTAATCTCTAGAAACCAATCAACAAGCAGAAATCATGTGCTGCAACCTCCAGCAACTAATCAGTAAGCCATAATGTGTGCTGTAACCTCTAGCAACCAGTCAGTAAGTGGTAATGATATGATGTAACCTCTGGCAACCAATCACAATTGCTGCCTGATCTGATTCAGTAATGTGATTTTGAGTCTAGCTGCTATTTATTATATGTCTCAGAGCAGGTGGAGAGCGAAATTGCATGGGGGGGGGGACCAAGAAAATGTTTGCCCAGGGTCTAATCAATATTAAAGACGGCCATGCCTGTCACATGTGCTCAGGGTGAACCTGCTCTCATCTGTGAAAAGCACAGGGCGCCCGTGGAGGACCTGGTGTTCAATATGCCAATCGAGCTCCATGATGTTGGGCAATGAGCACAGGGCCCACTAGAGGGCATCAGGCCCTCAGGCCACCCTCAGGAAGTCTGTTTCTGATTCTTTGGTCAGAGACATTCATACCAGTGGCCTGCTAGAGGTCATTTTGTAGGGCTCTGGTAATCTTCATCCTGTTCCTCCTTGCACAAAGGAGCAGATACCGGTCCTGCTGATGGGTTAAGGACCTTCTATGGCCTTGTCCAGCTCTCCTAGAGTAATTGCCTGTCTCCTGAAATCTCCTCCATGCTCTTGAGATTGTGCTGGGAGACACAGAAAACCTTCTGGCAATGGCACGTATTGATGTGCCATCCTGGAGGAGTTGGACTGCCTGTGAAACCTCTATAGGGTCCAGGTATTGCCTCATGCTACCAGTAGTGACACTGACACTAGCCAAATGTAAACCCAGTGAAAAACAGTCAGAAAAGATGAGTAGGGGAAAAAAAATGTCAGTGGCCTCCACCTGTAAAACCATTCCTGTTTTGGAGGTTGTCTCATTGTTGCCCATCTAGTGCACCTGTTGTTAATTTCATTAACACTGAACAGTTGAAACAGTTGATTACCAACCACTTCTGCTACTTGACTGACCAGATCAATATCCAAGTTACTTGATGCTATACTCTTATTAAAAAGTGTTCCTTTTTTTGAGCAGCACATATAGTTGTAGCGCAGTCCTTACAGAGCCAAAAGTAGACTTGGATTCCCCACCCTGCAGAGCCAGGCACAGCTAATTTATTTTCACACTCACTTCAGAGTCATAAAACAGTCCAGTACTTTATTTTTGCTATTTTATTGAGGGATTAGACTGTGAATGGGGATTGGGAGTTATGGGATGCCCACTTGACTTCAGATCAACTTCAGGGACAACTTTTCCTATATACAGTCTATATACGCTCCTCTGCTTCCTCCAGGACTTGCTTGCTTGCAGAACTCCACTGGCACACTGTTAGTTGATCTGACACAGCACTCAGTCAGATTAGAGCAAAAGCCTGTTATAGGCAGGAACCGAGGTCCCTTGGTTGTGTAGCAAAGTTCAGTGTCCAGCATTAATCACTGTGGCTACTGATCCTAGCACCACACTCATCAGTCCACCCGGCTGACTTCTCAGGAGATCTCCCAGACATTCTGACCTGCTCCTGCTGTCCTCTCTCCTTGCTCTCATGAATCCACAAAGGGTTTCCTCCATGTGCTGTGGGGGATCCTTCCAGCACTAAAGCCCCAGGCCCGAGGTCACCCCCCCAGACTAGGGGACGCCCTGTGAGGGCATCTGATAGCCTTCTCAGCACTCCATCTCCATCTTCCACCTGACTGCCTCTGCTGGCATTACTCATTTATGAGGTAAACAGGCCCCCTTCCAGACTCTTTCTGCTGGGGATTGGTCAAGGACCTCATAAATATGCTAAGTGTTCCTCCTAGCCTCCACCCACTACATCTGGAAGCTTCTCCAAGGTTCCAGAAAACAGGGGAAGGCACCAAAGATGTTGCTTGCTGAGTCATCCAGCTCTCTCTGAGTCACTCAACCCTGACCCAGATTCAACCCAGGCCTGATTCTCAGCCAAACCAATTTACCTACACTAAGAGCCAACTATATACATCTAGCACACTATCTAGAGGGTGCCAAATAGTTAAAAGTTTTCGCTGGTTGTATTCTTGTTCCAAGTCAGCTACTCATTAATAGACATGTGCAATTCGTTTTGTTCCGAATTTGTTTTTTGCCGAAATTCGACAAATTCATTAATTCAAAAATGTTTGAATTAATGAAAACCTGTGTAACAAATTTTTTGCAAATTCGAAAATTAGTCAATTTGAAAATTCGTGAATTTGTAAATTCAAAAACTCAAATTTGAAAATCTGAAAATAATAATGAAAATTCAAAAACCTGAAAATTCAAAATAATAACTAAGTAATAATAATTATTACTAACTTAACTTCAAATTTGGCTGTTAGTGAACCTAACAAATACAAATTTATCCGAAGTTACGAACTATTCGAAATAACGAATGCCGCATCTAAACAAATGGAACATAACAAATTAATAATAATAAATAATAATATTAATAAAAAAAATGTATGATTATTATTTATTATTATTAATTAACCACATCAGTACCGGGCACGAAAACCCCCTTCCTGTCCAGGCCATTTTTCAGCTTTCAGCGATATCACACTTTGAATGACAATTACTCAGTCATGCAACATTGTACCCATATGAAATTTGCGTCCTTTTTTTCACACAAATAGAGCTTTCTTTTGGTGGTATTTAATCACTAGGGGTTTTTTTTTTATTTTTTGTGCTATAAATAAAAAAAGATTGAAATTTTTTTGAAAAAATGCCTTTTTCTTTCTGTCATAAAATTTAGCAAATTAGTAATTTTTCTTTGTAAATTTTGGCCAAAATTTATACTGCTACCTATCTTTGGTAAAAATAACCCAAATAAGTGTATTATTTGGTCCTTGTGAAAGTTATAGAGTCCACAAGCTATGGTGCCAATCATTGAAAATTGATCACACCTGATCACACCTGATATACTGATGGCCTATCTCATTTCTTGAGACCCTAACAAGCCAGGAAAGTACAAATACCCCCCAAATGACCCCTTTTTGGAAAGTAGACATTCCAAGGTATTTAGTAAGAGGCATGGTGAATTTTTTGAAGTTGTAATTTTTTCCCACAATTCTTTGCAAAATGAAGATTTTTTTTCTTTTCTTTTTTTTCCCACAAAATTGTCATTGTAACAGGTTATTTCTCACACCCAGCATATGCATACCACAAATTACACCCCAAATCACATTCTGCTACTCCTGAGTATGGAGATACCACATGTCTGAGACTTTTTCACAGTCTGGCCACATGCAGAGGCTCAACATGCAGGGAGTGCCGTCAGGTATTCTAGGGACATAAATTACACATCTAATGTCATGACGAACTATCACATTTTTGAAGGCCCTGGAGCACCAGGACAATGGAATTGCCCACAAAATGACCCCATTCTGGAAAGCAAACACCCCAACTAATAATCTATGAGCCATAATGAGTCTTTTCATTTTTTTCCAGTAGTTTTTGGAAAATGTGGGAAAAAATGAAAACGCATTTTTTTTTACACAAAGTTGACCATTTATAAGATATTTCCAACACATAGCATGTACATAGCAAAAATGACACCCCAAAATACATTCTGCTATTCCTCCTGAGTATGGTGATACCACATGTGTGAGACTTTTACATAGCCTGACCACATAGAGAGGCCCAACATTGAACTAATACCTTCAGGCGTTCTACAAGCATAAATTACACATCTCATTTCTCAACACCCTATTACACTTTTGAAGGTCCTGGAGCACCAGGACAATGGAATTGCCCACAAAATGACCCAATTTTGGAAAGAAAACACCCCAGTGTATAATCTATGAGGCATAATGAGTCTTTTGAACATGTCATTTTTTTCCAGTAGTTTTTGGAAAATGTGGGAAAAAAATGAAACCGCTTTTTTTTTTTACACAGTTATCCATTTATATGATATTTCCAACACATAGCATGTACACAGCAAAAATTACACCCCAAAATACATTCTACTACTCCCCACGAGTAAGGCGATACCACATGTGTAAGACTTTTACACAGTCTGGCCACATACAGAGGCCTAACATTGAACTAGCACCTTCAGGCGTTCTACAAGTACAAATACAAATTACACATCTCATTTCTCAACCACCTACCTATTACACTTTTGCAGGTCCTGGAGCACCAGGACAATGGAATTGCCCACAAAATGACCCCATTTCGGAAAGCAAACACCCCAATGTATAATCTATGGGGCATAATGAGTCATTTGAACATCTCATTTTTTTCCAGTAGTTTTTGGAAAATGTGGGAAAAAAATGAAAAACGCTTTTATTTTTACACAAAGTTGTCCATTTATGATATTTCCAACACATAGCATGTACATAGAAAAAATTACCCCCAAAATAAATTCTACTACTCCCCCCATGTATGGCGATGCCAAATGTGTGAGACTTTTACAGGTGATATTTACTCATGGGTGTGACGGTCACTGACAGGTGACTGGCGATTGTCACCGATGGGTGACTGGTGGTGGTCACTGATGGGTGACGGGTGTCTGGTGGTAGTCATTGATGGGTGATGGGTGTCTGGTGATAGTCACTGATGGGTGACGGGTGTCTGGCAGTAGTCACTGATGGATGGGTGAGTGGCGGTGGTCACTAATAGGTGATGGGTGACTGGCGGTGGTCCCTGATGGGTGACGGCTGTCTGGTGGTGGTCACTGATGGGTGACGGGTTACTGGCGGTGGTCACTGATGAGTGACGGGTGACTGGCGGTGGTCACGGATGGGTGACAGGTGACTGGCGGTGGTCACTGATGGGTGACGGGGACTGGTGGTGGTCACTTATAGGTGACGGGTGACTGGACTGTGGTCCCTTATGGGTGATGGGGGACTGGCGGTGGTCCCTGATGGGTGACAGGTGACTGGGGTGGTCACTTATGGGTGACGGTGACTGGCGGTGGTCACTTATGGGTGACGGGTGACTGGCGGTGGTCCCTTATGGGTGACGGGGGACTGGCGGTGGTCACTGATGGGTAACTGGCGGTGGTCACTGATGGGTGACGGGTGACTGGCGGTGGTCACTGATGGGTGACAGGGGATGGTTACTGATGGGTGACTGGTCATGGTCACTGATGGGTGATGGATGACTGGCGGTGGTCACTGATGGGTGAGGGGTGACAGGTCACGAGTGACTGGCGGTGGTTACTGATGGGTGACGGCCATGGTCAGTGATGAGTGACAGGCGACAGGCTACGTCAGTGTTGGGTGACAGGCCACTGATGTGCCGGTTGACACACCACGGGAACTGATGGGTGACGGGTGACACGCCACGGTCACTGATGGGTGTTGGGTGACAAGCCATGGTCGCTGATGGGTGACGGGTGACATTCCATGGTCACTGACGGGTGACACGCCACGGTCAGTGATGGGTGACACGCCATGGTCAGTGACGGGTGACACGCCACGGTCAGTGATGGGTGACGGGTGACACGCCATGGTCAGTGATGGGTGACGGGTGACACGCCACGGTCAGTGATGGGTGACGGGTGACACGCCACGGTCAGTGACGGGTGACGCCACGGTCAATGACAGGTGACAGGTGACACGCCACGGTCAATGACAGGTGACAGGCCACAGTCACTGATGGGTGACGGGTGACAGGTACACTTTATGATGACAGGTGTACTTTATGATGACAGGTGCACTTTATGGGGGGGCATATGGGGTGACTGTTGGGGTGACAGGTGCATTGGGGGGACTGAGGAGGATGTGTCAGTGTGATTTTACTATGCAGATCAGTACCTCACTGATCCCAGCTCTTCTCTCCTCACTGGACACTGTGTGAGGAGAGAAGAGCTCGTAACAGTGAGTTACCACTCTGTTTACATTGGATGTGATCAGCTGTGAAGTAGATCACAGCCGATAACAAGGTATCAGCCACTGGCTGGCGGCTGATACCTGTGTCGGTGACAGGCAGTGTTCCCTAGGAACACGCCGCCACTGACACGCACGCGCAGTGCGCTCCCGATCGCGCACATGCGCAGTGCGAATTGGGGAAGTGCCATTTGTGATTTGTGACTTCGTCATGGTAAACAGCCATGCCCAATGGCTGTTCACCCCCATTGGTGACGCGGCGTGACCTGGGGACAAGCCGACACCGACAGAGCCAGGATGCGCGCGCCCGATCGTGCGCAATCCCGGCTTAAAGGGAGGACGTGATATGACGTCCACCCGGAACGAGAGCTGCTCCGATCCGCCATCATTTGATGGTGGGCGGACAGCAAGCGGTTAATTACATTCCATTCGTTTTAGATGAGGCATTCGTTATTTCAGATAATTCATAACTTCGGATAAATTCCTATTCGTTACATTCGCTAACAGCCACATTTGAAAGTAACCTATAATTACCTATAATTTAATAGTTAGTAATAGTTATTATTAGTTAATTATTTTGGATTTTTGAATTTTCAGAGTTTCGTCCTTATTTTCGGATTTTCGAATTTACAAATTTACGAATTTGCAAATTTTTAAATTTTAAAATTTAAATTTAAAATTTCTCCCCACTGGACACTGTGTGAGGAGAGAAGAGCTGGTAACAGTGAGTTACCGCTCTGTTTACATTGGATGCGATCAGCTGTGAAGTAGATCAGCCGGCGGCTGATACCTGTGTCGGTGACAGGCAGTGTTCCCTAGGAACACGCCGCCACCGACACGCACGCGCAGCACGCTCCCGATCGCGCGCATGCGCAGTGCGAATCGGGGAAGTGCCATTTGTGATCAGCCGTGACTTCGTCATGGTAAACAGCCATGCCCAATGGCTGTTCACCCCCGTCGGTGACGCGGCGTGTCCTGGGGACATGCCGACACCGACAGAGCCGAGATGCGCGCGCCCGATCGTGCGCAATCCCGGCTTAAAGGGAGGACGTCATATGATGTCCACCCGGAACGAGAGCCGCTCCGCTCCGCCGTCATTTGACGGCGGGTGGACGGCAAGCGGTTAATTACATTCCATTCATTTTAGATGAGGCATTCGTTATTTCAGATAATTCGTAACTTCGGATAAATTCCTATTCGTTACGTTCGCTAACAGCCACATTTGAAAGTAACCTATAATTACCTATAATTTAATAGGTAATTAATAGTTATTATTAGTTAGTTAATTATTTTGGATTTTTGAATTTTCAGAGTTTCGTCCTTATTTTCGGATTTTCGAATTTACAAATTTACGAATTTTCGAATTTGCTAATTTTTAAATTTATTTGAAATAACGAACTTCGATCATAACGAATGACCCGAAAAATGAATAAAAAAAAACGAATGAAACGAAAACAAACACAAACTAATTTTTTAGCAGTGCACATGTCTACTCATTAAATGGGAATAATGGACAAAAAACAAATGACATGTTGCAGCAGTCTGTTAATAGCATTATGGACCCTTTTACATGGGCATTGTCAGTGTGGCAAAACTAGGCCACAATACTTTGCGTCACTTTGGGTGATACCACCTGCCAAGGCACCCCAAAAAAGTGAATTGGGTAGCGACCGTGCTGTAACCACATTTAATGGATATGGTTGTGGAGTGGTAATGAGGAGTTTCAGTGAAAAAAACCCTCTGCAAACAGGAATGTCAGAGGCGGAAAATTGCCTCCTGATTGCCCGCTAACCATGGGCCAGCAGCTGCTGACAAGCGATCCACTACTGATTGTGAATCGGCACAGCAGCATTGCCCAAGTGAAAGGGGCTTACCACAGCAAAAAACAAACCTACAGTTCAGCTTTAATCCTGTCTGATCAACTTTCCCCTGAGCCAGCTCAGCCAGGGAACATCAGCTGGAATCAAGGAGGTGCTTAGAAACATATGAACATTTCCTGATCCAGTGTCAGGGCTGGGCTCCTGCTACTTAATGAGCAGCTCTTTTCTTTCAATGCTCAGAAGCTGCTCAGCTGTCGGTTAATTTACCAGCCACTGGTTGTTACCACAGTGACTCACCTGGTTACCATTAACATACCTCTAGTCCAGCCTACAGCCAGGCCCTTTTTGCTATTTAAGCAGCTTAGCTCATTTCCTCCTTGCCCTTGCATGGTCTATGATCTCTAAGTGTATTCCTTCCTGTGTTCCTGTGTATAACTTGGCCTGGCGCTCTTCCCTTTTGATTCCTGTTCCTAATTTTTGCTCCTGACTACACTGACTTCTGGTTTCTTGACCCGGCTCATCTGATTACCCGCTCTGGCATCCAAACCCTGGCTTCTGTTTTTGACCACGTTCCTGAACTGTGTTATTTTTGCCATTTCATTAAAGGTGTGATTTTAACTGCACTTTCTGTCTCCTTCTGGTTTATGGTACCTGACATCCAGATGCATTGGTTGAGCATTCACTAATGTCAGTGCAGTGATTCATAGGCCTCTTTCACATGGGGTGTACTATAGCTTACGCCCGTGTGAGGGCTGTATTTACCTGTTTTGATGCATTATCATTGATGTCTATTGAAACTTGGCAGCTGCATGGACACAGCCGCTGGTCCCAGTTTAACATCCGTGCAGGTTCAAATGCACCCCCCAAAACACAGACAGCATACTTTTGGGGCCACGATGCGGGGCACGCAGGAATGTCAACCTGGGAGCAGCTGCTGTGTCCCAATAGACATGAGTAAGACTACCTGCATGAGGATGCACGGAACACCTGTACATTCCTGTGCAGGTAAAAATTACCCCTCACAAGGGGCGTGCGCTGTAGTACGCCCTGTGTGAACAAGGTCATAGCGGCAAGATCTCATTGGTTGCTATGGGTTACTGCAATGGAGGATTTAACTCTTTAGTGAATATGGCATACAGCATATACTGAGGTTCCTCTTAAAACAAAAAATACACAATATAGTAGTCATGTTAATAGAAGATTTTTATTATGGTTATGAAAAATAAAATAAAAAAATGTGATCATTAAATTTACCAACAGAATACAAAATGCGCCTTTTTATTATTTACAGAAGCAATGTCAGGAACAAGTGTAGGTTAAAACACAACACAAAGGCAACCTAGACTCCCCCGGGATGTTGGTGCGTACTACAAATACTGAAAGACTCATGAAAGAATTTTCTGTTCTTCTCGTAGCTGTGTCAGATATAATAAACTTGTTAGTCAGATTCTCCACATTTGACCAGTCTGACAGAGAGGGTGAGCTCCTTGATGGCAGAAGAAGAGAAAAAGATGAGATGATGGCTTAAGATCAATAGCTTTACATATGCAGCTTTAACGTGCCTGTTCTTCAACTCTTGCTCTAACAGTCTTCGTTGCCTATTAAAAACCGCAAGCCGATGTGGAAGAAATACTTTGATAAAGCCGTTGCCGGGGTTGATTTTATAAAATGTTCTCGTTGTCAGTATAGTCCCAGACAGTGCAGGAATTTGCCTCAACAGTGTCAGTATGGGGAATAGAAGCTTTTATAAACCATGCCGCTGAGTCACACATAAGAACATTTATAGTATTTGACGCCTGATTATTAAAGAGACCCTGTCACCAAATTCATTGAAAAAGCACAGAAAATATAAGTACTATAAAAATCTGCAGCATTTTTCTTTTCTATAAGTGATTATGAATTCACTGCTTCGTAACCTCCTTGACGGTATTCCCGAGTGGGGCTCGGGGTGTTTTCACTGCAAATAGCGGTAACCCCGAGCCACACTCGGGATTGCATTGCTAGATCCAGGCTGGGTTACTCACCTTGTCCCCTGGATCCAGCGATGTCCCCCGCAGTGTCTGCGGGCTGTGTCCTCCGCCTGATGCCTCTGTGTGCTGGGCTCCGTTCCCTGCGAGCGGCGCGGGGCAGAGCCTGGTGGGAAATTCAAAAAGTGAAACACACATAACATATACAGTACACTGTGATCTGTAAGATTACATTACTGTATCAAATCATTTCACATCCCATTTGTCCCTAGTGGTTTGCCCAGTGCTCTGCATGCACTTTTATATTATATATGCCATTCTTTCTGCCTGGAAAATTGAGAATGTCCATGGCATAAAAAAGCATCCCTTTACGTCAAAAGTGTTTTTTGACCAGCTAGAAAACACCGATAGTAAATAAGAATCATTTGCAGAATTGAATGATACTGTTTTTTGGGGAAATTTATCATCAGACACTGAAAGTGATGACAGTGACAATTCTGCAACTGAGCAAATTTCAGTGTTTTTGACTAGATTACATTATTGAATACATTTTATTACTATATTATCATCTTTGATAACTATAGTTATTTATTATATTAATTTTTTTTTCATATATATTATAATTTATGATTTTGTGTTTAAAACTTTTTCATACCCGGGATGTCTACTAGACTCTTGTTTGGACAGATTTAAGTGAGTTATTCCTAAGAATTACAGGCCTACAATATAAAACGCCAAATTTCTATGCGAAACAATGTACCACTTTGAGACGCAAAAATCTCACATAATCATACCGCCAGGGAGGTTATACAGTATTTTTTCTATAGAATCTTTTCTTTTCTTTGAGTTGCCTCATTTTATCTTGTGTAAACAATTTAAGAAAGCTTTATTGTCATTTTCTTTAGAGATCAAATCAATATAATTTTGATCCATTGTCACAGAGCCCTTAAACAGTGTGGGGCCCATAGGCCACTGCCTACTCTGCCTGTTTGGTTATCCCACACTGCCCTTGCCCTCCCAACAGCAGACTAGCTTGTCACATTTTTTCAGTAAACTTTTAAAAAAGTTAATTTTAGTGCACACAAATGTACATGTCGAACCTTAAAACGTTTGTTACCCCAGTATTTCATATACCTGATATGTGCCTGCTGTACCATGTATTTGTATGAGAAAATCCCTGGTGTTCCTGTTAGTCCCTCTGCTTTCCTATTAAAAACTGATCACACTAAGCAAGAGAGCACACCATGGTCAGTTCTCTAGCTATGCTGGGAACTCAGCCTGCTCTCCTCCAATGAACAGACTTGTCCTTGCATGCCCCCACTGCACAGCCTGTAAATGGAAAGCTCAGTGTGCTGCTGCTTCTCCTCCCCCCCAGCTCTTATGCAGCTAAGAACAGAGGGAACAGAGGGAATGTGATCACTTATAAAAAAAGGTATTTATAATATTATTTTATATCTATACAAAAATGTTTTGCCTTTCATTTCTATTTTAAACTGAATGGGTTGGTTTACAAGGTGATCGTTTACAATCACTTTAACTTCTTAATGCCTCTCGGCCCTTTAAATGGTTTCTGATGCCGGGAGGAGGGGCAGGGTTTATGATCATGTGACTGCTGTGATTGATTGTCACAGCGGTCACATGATCGGAAAGCTCCCAATTGCAAGTAGCGTACAGGGCACTCACGGCTTATGTTTGTGTACATTTTGGTACGCAGATATATGCGGCCGCTCAGCGCGAAAGCCCACCCACCAAGAGGCTGCATATTTGCGTACTCTCAGTGCTAAGAGGTTAAAACTGTGTGGGCTCATGAAATAGCAACACATTTTGGTACTTATAACTGTCACTGGGCAAAGCTTTAAAAGCTTACAGTTAACAGTTTACAGTTAAGGCCTCATGCACACAGGACATTTTTACAGCTGCTGTTAGGAGCATTTGACGTTTGTTTTAACTGCCTCTAAACGCCCCTCCATGTTATCCTATGTGTCCATACACACATAAACTGTCAGAGGCGTTTGGAGGCATAAGCGTTTATGGGCAGTAGAAAAAAACGACTGCCTGTGCTTCCAGGAGCAGTAAAAGTGAGCCCCAAAAATAAATGGCAAAACACGGCTAAACGCGTCCGAATGTTTAGCCGCGTTTGATGTTTTTAGGCGGTTTTTACACTATAGGGAGTGTTTTTAGTGAAATAAAACGCCAAAAAACGGTACCGTGGGAAAACACACAAAAACATGGGAAAACACGCACTAACACTACACATGTAAAAACAAGGCCCGGACGTCTGCTGGAGCGGACGCACACTCAAGAGCTCCGCCACACAAGCAAACAATCGGAGGGAATCCGGCCGGGAGGTGAGTGAACGAAAGCCCAGCTCACCCAGGCTACACTCACCGCAACCCCAGCTACATTTTAAGCCCGGTATCGGGCGGATCGGTGCCTGGTCCCCGCGGACCCGAAAATCGAGCCCGTGGCTTTGCGGCCTACAAGCGCCGGGACCGGCGGCGCAACGGACTTCCCCCTGCCCAAGCCTGGCAACTCCTCAAGCCTGCCCTGCCTGTACCCTCAGCTCACCCTAGGCAACAAAGCGCCCCATCTTCCACAGAAAGGGCACAAAGCAGCAACATTTCCTGGCTTAACCCCCTCTCCATGATGGAGGCGGATCCCACTCGACTCCCATGTCCGTCCCGTCCGAACTCCTCAACGGTCCGAACCCGTCCCCCTTCAGGCAACGCGGCGGCCAGGGCCGCGAACATCCGGCGTTTCGGTGCCCGAGCTAAAAGCCCAGGCGCCCCTGGTCCGTGGCTAGGCGGGCTATGGCCCGAATTTTACATCGACCCCAACGCCACTCACATCGGACCCACTCGACCCGAAAGCAAGTGAGTGGAGGGCCGGCCTAAGGGAGGCTAACAAACGAACACACCGCCTCGAGAACTCACACGCAGGCGAGGTCGTCTGCAGGCCCGGAACA
>BLSH010158756.1:3532394-3545074 GCA_018402905.1 Glandirana rugosa | reverse complement strand
AATGTGATCACTTATAAAAAAAGGTATTTATAATATTATTTTATATCTATACAAAAATGTTTTGCCTTTCATTTCTATTTTAAACTGAATGGGTTGGTTTACAAGGTGATCGTTTACAATCACTTTAACTTCTTAATGCCTCTCGGCCCTTTAAATGGTTTCTGATGCCGGGAGGAGGGGCAGGGTTTATGATCATGTGACTGCTGTGATTGATTGTCACAGCGGTCACATGATCGGAAAGCTCCCAATTGCAAGTAGCGTACAGGGCACTCACGGCTTATGTTTGTGTACATTTTGGTACGCAGATATATGCGGCCGCTCAGCGCGAAAGCCCACCCACCAAGAGGCTGCATATTTGCGTACTCTCAGTGCTAAGAGGTTAAAACTGTGTGGGCTCATGAAATAGCAACACATTTTGGTACTCATAACTGTCACTAGGCAAAGCTTTAAAAGCTTACAGTTAACGGTTTACAGTTAAGGCCTCATGCACACAGAACATTTTTACAGCTGCTGTTAGGAGCATTTGACTTTTGTTTTAACTGCCTCTAAACGCCCCTCCATGTTAGCCTATGTGTCCATACACACATAAACTGTCAGAGGCGTTTGGAGGCATAAGCGTTTATGGGCAGTAGAAAAAAACGACTGCATGTGCTTCCAGGAGCAGTAAAAGTGAGCCCCAAAAATAAATGGCAAAACACGGCTAAACGCGTCTAAGTGTTTAGCCGCGTTTGATGTTTTTAGGCGGTCTTTACACTATAGGGAGTGTTTTTAGTGAAATAAAACGCCAAAAAACGGTAACGCGGGAAAACACACAAAAACATGGGAAAACACGCACTAACACTACACATGTAAAAACAAGGCTAAACTGATGTTTTTAGCGTTGCTGTAGCGCTGAGGTTTTTAAAACGTCCTGTGTGCATGAGGCCTAACTGTGAATATTGACCCTAGAATGAATGTGTATGGAGGGGCAGAATGTCCCCTCCGTACACATATGGGACAAGTGGTGGACAAGTTTTAATGTTGATAAAGCACAGTTATTTAAAAAAAAAAAAAAAAAAAATCAGTTGTACTTACCTATGATTGGTGGTCAAAGTATCTAACGGTCTTGGCACGAGTCTTGACCTATAAAAGAAAAAGTGATGCGCCAGTATTGAAGCAGTCGGCGGGGATTTTAAAGAAGAAGCACGTCCCACCCTACCTCCCTTGTCGTGGCCAACTTTATGAGGTTGGAGTCCATTTCGGAAGAAAGGGGACTTTTGAGTGGTATTATTTCTGACTCGAGCTGGTAATAGCTGAGCCACAATTGCTGTTTTGCTAAATATGGTTTTTAACAGTTAACGGAAATGTATATGTTATTGGAATATTAAACCTATAATAAAAGGCCACTGCCATTTTAATCCACTAAGTAACTGGTGTCCATTGTATACTTTTAAGTTATAGCTTACTATGTAATAAAGTTATATATGTTCTGCCTATTGTCCCATTATTGCTCTCATCTTGTATCTGTGGCAATATATCATCTGTATTGTGCAATCATTGCTTTCGTACATAGCCACACCTAATAAATGCATTTACATATGTATGTGCATGTCCATGAAAAGGGGAGGAGGAATTTTAAAGTATGTTTTTGTTTGTTTTTTTATACTGTATCTCACTTTAATTTTTTTAAACAAAAGGAACTTTATTTAGATCAGCTCAGTATATGAAAGAGAATTTATTTTTGGTCCCTCATATGAGTGACATCTGATTCCACCTATCCAGTGTGCCAGATGTAGTTACCATCTTATACTAGATAGCACATGATCATGTCTAAGAAACGTACAGTGTAGGAGGAGGCCTGTGTGCAGCTAGCTCAAAGATCACAGAGATCAGCCAAAACATAAGCTAACACTTTCTTACAAGCAGACAACCGGGATCTCACATCACTATCCAAGCTGACTGTACTCTAAAATTGCCATGCAGGTCACACCAACAGATTCCCTTCACATCCCCACTGCTCTGCATTGTCTATGTCAAGGCTCCCCTGTGTACTGCCTTCCTAACTCTATATTTTTTTAAGTCTCCAAGTTGGAGCACATATAGCAGTGAATAAATTAAGGGCAGGTTTGCCTGGAGGGAGCCCATTCCTCTTTGAAACCTAGTTATAAATTGGGGTGGTTGCCATCTTGTTGTATAGCTTGTTTACTGGATTTGGCGTGGGTCACCATTGTGCTCTTGATGGGGGTCCATTGTGTCCTTGTGCCTTGAAGGAGGGGTGGGCTCCCTCCAAACAAACCTGCCCTTAATTTATCCACTGCTATATGTGCTTCAACTTGGAGACTATCAAAAATATAGAGTTAGGACCACAGTACACACAGGAGTCTTGAAGTAGGCACTGCGGCTTCCACATATATTTGCAAACGTGTACAACTAAAACCTGTTTTTAACTTGAGATGCTAGACAGGGTATTTTTTTTCCTGGCTAGTTGGTAGGTGTGCTGGGAAATTTTTGTCTGCTTGTGCTGTGGGTTGTCTTTTCATATGCACCTTACTGCAAAGGCTAGTTATAAATTGGGGTGGTTGCCATCCTTTTGTATAGAGTTATAAGTTTGCTTATGTAGCCAATGGCCCCCTTAGGGATGGCCAAGCCGGGCAGCCATCAGAAATTTTGGGGCCACTTACACCGCTTCAGGCCTGGGCCCCCCAGGGCTAACCTCCAACATTCCCCAGGGTCCACCCACTGGCTGTCCCTCTGCTGGGCAGAGGTGGGGATATATTGTGGAGAGGGATGGATGATGCTGGGCGGAGGTGGGGGATATATTATTGAAAGAGATGGGTGATGCGGGGCGGAGGTGGGGATATATTGTGGAGAGGGATGAGGATGACTCTGGGCAGAGGTGGGGGATATATTGTGAAGAGGGATGGATGATGCTGGGCGGAGGTGGGGATATATTGTGGAGAGGGATGGATGATGCTGGGAGGAGGTGGGGGGATATATTGTGGAGTGCGGGGGGGCGTCACCTTGGAGGGCTGAGTGCGGGCGGACCTGGGGAGTCTATGTTTTCTAGTTATTTTTATTCATTTATTTTTTGGGGGGGGGTCACCTTGGAGGGGTGAGTGCGGATGGACCTGGGGAGTTTTTTTTACTTTTTACATTTTTTACAATTTTTTTTTTGGGGGGGGTCTTTCGTGAGATATCAGAGGTCTAAACAGACCCCCATATCTCTTATTTTGAGACAGAGAAAGGGACTGAATATAGTCCCTTTTCTCTGCAGCACTTTACTTCAATGAATAAGGAATTTCTCATTCATTGATTAAATGACAGACAGAATGACTCGCGGGTTACTAATATCAGCTGTCAGTGGGACATATACAGTTGCGCTCATAAGTTTACACACCCTGGCAGAATTTATGATTTATTGGCCATTTTTCAGAGAATATGAATGAGAACACAAAAACATTTTTACAGCATAGTGGCAACAGAAACTATCCAAATGACCCTGATCAAAAGTTTACATACCCTGGTGATTTTGGCCTGATAATATGCGCACACAAGTTGACACAAAGGGGTTTGAATGGCTATTAAAGGTAACCATCCTCACATGTGATCTTTTTGCTTATAATTAGTGTGTGTGTATAAAAGGTTAGCGTTTCTGGACTCCTGACAGACCCTTGCATCTTTCATCCAGTGCTGCACTGACGTTTCTGGATTCTGAGTCATGGGGAAAGCAGAAGAATTGTCAAAGGATCTGTGGGAAAAGGTAGTTGAACTGTATAAAACAACAAAGGGATATAAAAAGATATCCAAGGAATTGAAAATGCCAATCATCAGTGTTCAAACTCTAATCAAGAAGTGGAAAATGAGGGGCTCTATTGAAACCAAACCACGGTCAGGTAGACCAACTAGAATTCCAGCCACAACTGCCAGGAAAATTGTTTGGGATGCAAAGAAAAACCCACAAATAACTTCAGGACTCTTTGAAACCATGTGGCTGTTTCAAGATGCGCAATAAGAAGGCACTTGAAGAAATATGGGCCGCATGGTCGAGTCGCCAGAAGAAAGCCATTACTATGCAAATGCCAAAAAGTATCCCGCTTGCAATACACCAAACAGCACAGAGACAAGCCTCAAACCTTCTGGCACAAAGTCATTTGGAGCGATGAGACCAAAATTGAGCATTTTGGCCACAACCATAAACTCTGAATTTGGAGATGAGTCAACAATAGGGTTGCCACCTCATCCCTTTAAACCCGAACACATATGAATTACACAGGCTCTCAGGCCAATTTAATGCAGATAAGGCACCAAGTGAGTTTAATTACCACCGCTGCAGCTTATAATGCACATTGCGAGACCTTCACAGTGTGCAGCGACAAAGCAATTTAATTACAGAAGTAGAGCCTGTGCACCTGTGCAAGACTGAAAGTAAGGCTGGAGTTCGGGTCATTGATCCCAATGGCTAATTGCCAAGCTGGGTAGTTTGCTTAAAATTATAATTTAACAAATTGACATACATAGTTTGTGCAAATAAAAACACAATCATACACATTTGGAGTTTTAAATCTGTTGATTTTTACACCATGTAGTACTATTTGACTGACATTTTTAGGGCACATAGAAAATATAACATCCAACAGATTCATACTATACATATATATAATAAATCAAACCCTGTAAACTGCTTTACTATCAGTGTACTGTTGCTGAATAAAACATGAAGTATAAAAATAAAAACCACTGTGTGAAAATATGATGTCTGTCTTTGGGTATTTGTTACAAAAGAACATAAAAGATTTGTGTACACTAGATACATAAGCCAGGATTGACAAATGTTTCTAGTAATTAGGTGCTCCCAGGGAGATGACTTATCTAGACTTCTGGTTTGTAGGTTAGATTTAAAGCACAACTTCAGCCCACTTTTTTTGCTTGTTTAGAGAGAGCGGGAGATTTAAAACGCCGCATAGAAGAAATCTGACTGCCCTGATTGTACCCTATGTACACTGTAGGTTCTGCTCATTTGTCTTTCCATTTGTAATCCCATTCTCTCTGAATTTCTGGGTGCTCCAGGTTTATTACAAAAACATACTGGAAGGATAATTTACTTCCATCTAAAAAGAGAGTATAATGTGAACAAAATATGTATGATTGTGGTAGGGACCAGTGCTAGTCAAAGGACGATGCACGTTACTGAATGAGGGCTGCAATCTGTTTGCATACTTCATTTACACAGGAGCCGCTGTGCATGCTCCTGATACATCTAGAAAGTTGTCAAAAGCTATCAAATTCATAGTGGCTCTACAGAAGTAATATGCGGAATTGAACAGGCAGTTTGACAGTTGGGTCCAGGCAGTTTGACAGTTGATATACAGGACACGACTGTCAAACTGCCTGTTGAATTGCTTAATCAGGAGCGATGACGGTTGCTCCTGATTCACAGAGCGGGTCCAATGGTAAAACTTTGTCCTTTGGAATAGTTGATATCATGATGAGATGTTTCATTCTCAGCTGTTCCACCAGCCAGCACCACAACACGCCTCAAACAGTTTGCCAGTATCCAGACTTAACAGTTCTTCTGGGGTGCATAGTCCCTCTCCACTTTAGCTTTAATATTACAAAGGTTGATCAGAACTTAAAGGGCAGAGCAATTCTTTTGACATTAAGTTGTAAGATCTTTCAGGAGAGAAAATGAATGTGAATTGTTAAATGCTTAGAAAATTTTGTCAAAGATCTACAGAATATAAATTATTAAATAAATATATTAGGGGGAAATTCCCATTAGCTTCCCAGGCTCATATTGCAGTGTCCTAGTAGTTTGTAAGACATTTCCATTGAGTTGATACCTTACTGATCTCGTCCCTCTCATCTTGTCAGAACTCAGTTTCTTTGGTTAAAGTGGTTGTAAAGCCCTAAGGTTTTTCACCTTAAGGCATTCTATGCCTTAAGGCAGTGGTCTCCAAACTGCGCCCCAGGGACCGAATACGGGCCTTTGCGTGCCGTTATCTGGCCCTTGTGGCACTATTTCTCCCACTGACACCAATAATGGGGCACTATTCCTCCCACTGATAGAAATGATGGGAAACTTTCCACCCACTGACATCAATGACAGGGCAGTGATCCTCCTACTGACATCAACAATTGGGCACTATTCCTTCCACTGACACCAACAATGAGGTTCTATTCTTCCCACTGACACCAATGGTGGTGCACTATTCTTCCCACCTCTTCTACTCCCAATGGCCACAGTGTGGCCCCCCTAAAGTCTGAAAGACAGTTAACCTTCTGTGATACAGCTGCCCCCCAGACCCCACCCCCTTTTTCTTACCTGAGCCCCATCCAGTGATGTGCACGAGCGCAGCGGCTCCAGCCTCTGTCACTCTCCTCATTGGACAGATTAATAGCAGAAGGAGCCATTGTCTCCCGCTTCTGTCAATAAAAAGCTGTGACACAGGAACGGAGGGCAAGGCCGAGTACCGCTGTCTGTGTCAATGAACTCAGCAGCTGGACTCGGGAGTGAGCCTACAATGGTGCCCCCGTGGAAAGCAGCTTTCCATAGGGGCCCCAAATGAAGAGGAGGGGTTTGGAGTGCCGACAAGGCACCCCAGAAGAAGAGGATCTGGGCTGCTCTGTGCAAAACCATTGCACAGAGTGGGATAAGTATATACATGTTTGTTATGTTTATTTAAAAAAAAGTGAGAGTTTACAATCATTTTAAGGACAGATTACATTCCTAGAAAGCTTAAAGTTGTTTTACTGTCTAAAAGGACAAACGGATGTTTCTAAGTTTGCTAAAAATACAATGTATGCAATTTCTCCAAGCTTTGCTGTAATTTAGTGATAATAAAAGGGACCATTTAGTTCCATCTGCAGCCAATTTTGGTTTTCTAAAGTATGCTGGTTTAATATCAATTTCTACTCAAGTATTTGGATCACTGCTGGCCCCAGTTTGGGCCTATTTACTGAAGCATTTGGCAATCTTCAAAAATGTACCAATCAGTCTCATACATACATGCAAATAGAGTATATTAACTACTAGACTATTGAACAATCAAACTGAACTGTAAGTAGGCATTATTATTTGCAAACATGACTTGAAATGTATGATAAAGCTTCTGTTAAGCTTGTTTAGTACTATTTTGTTTAAACAAAGTTCATAATATTAATGTAGGGATGCTATGCCAATTATATTATTATTATTATTATTATTATTATTATTTTTATACAGGATTTATATAGTGCCAACAGTTTGTGCAGTGCTTTACAACATGAGGGCAGACAGTACAGTTACAATACAAATCAATTAAGGAGGAGTCAGAGAGCCCTGCTCATTAGAGCTTACAATCTAGGAGGGTGGATCAAGTGATACAAAAGGTATTAGCTGTGGGCGAGGATCTGATGGAGAAAATAAGTACAGTTGCTAGGTGAAGGCAGGATAGGGTTTTCTGAAGAGATGGGTTTTCAGGGATCAATTAAAACAATGGTCCTCAACTCCTGTCCTCAGGACCCACTAACAGACTGGATTTTAAGTATCACCTTGGGGAGATGCAGACTAGAATACTCCAATCACTGAACAGCAAATTATATCACCTGTGATGTATTTCAGTTATCAAGCAAACCTGGTCTGTTGGTGGGTCCTGAGTACAGGAGTTGAGCACTATTGGTGCGATAATAAGGCTTGAGAGAAGTCCTGGAGGTGAGTATGGGAGGAGGTGGCAAAGGAGCTAGAGAGCAGGAGGTCTCAGGAGGAACGAAGAGAATGATTTGGTTGGTATGTTGATACTAGGCTGGTGATGTAGCTGGGAGCTAAGTTAAGGATGGCTTTGTAAGTTATTGTTAGCATTTTGAATTTAATTTGTTGGGTGGGTGGAAGCCAGTGGAGGAATTGGCATAGAGGACTAGCAGACACTGAGCGGTTGGTAAGGTGAATGAGCCTGGCAGCAGCATTCATGATGGACTGAATAGTCTATGTAAGGGTAAGCCAATGAGAAGGGAATTGCAGTCGTCGAGGTGAGAGATGACCAGGGAGTGAATTAGGAGCTTTGTGGTGTCATTGGTCAGAAAGGGATGTATTCTGGAGATGTTGCAGAGATTAAGGTGGCAAGATTTGTACAGTGATTGGATGTGGGGCTGAAAGGAGAGTTCAGACTCCAATTATACAGTGGTTCTGGTTAGGCCAATTGGCAAGGAGCAATCCAAGACACAGAAAGCTCAACCTTATTTTAGCTTAACGGAAAGATTTGGGTTATCGAAAAAAATAAGTAGATGCATGTTTCCCCTTAGGGTTGCAATTTAAAAATATATTTTACTGGCAGATTCCATGAATTAATCTAATTAAATATGCAAGTTTATCACATGCAGACGTAAGCGGACTACGGGGCTTGCCATATGGGTACAGAGCACAGTGTCTCACATGTGTGTAGGATGCTGAGCTGACATGCTGCCTTACAATGTTCTGAGCAAAAAAACAATTAATTAGAAAAGAATCAGATATGTCATGAACAAAACAAGGTACTTAGAGTGTCCATATGACATCATAATTGATGTGAGCAAAGGTTTTACTCCTGTAATTAGCACTGTACTACACTGGTGAGCTTTAAAAGGATAATGCAGTTTTTAACTCATAAATTAAATTTTGTGTCTGTGTCTATATGTTACTGATGCACATCTAAATTGAATCAAATTACAGGAATGTAACAAAAAACACTTAGGCTGCATTCACACTTCAGCGTTTTAAATCGCGGCAGATTTGCCACAATTCTGCCTGCGATTTGAAAGCGTGATGTGTGAATGACGAATTGCAGGGCTCACGTTTGAGATGCCATTCATTTGAATGACACCTAAAATTGCAGTGCGGGCTGACACGATTGTTGCGCGTTAAATCGCGCTGCAAATGCGGCAACCTGCATCGCGTGAAGCATGTCCCCCCAAAAAAGTTACTTTTGGGCAACATGCTTCACGCAATGCGGGTTGCCACGATTGCAGCACAACAATCGCGCCAGACCTGCACCGCAATTTTAGGTGTTATTCACATGGACACGCACGCGGACAGAATCACGGTAAATCTTCCTGCAATTCAAACTCTGAAGTGTGAATGCAGCCTTAGGGATTGATTTACTAAATCTGGAGAGTGTAAAATGAGGTGCAGCTCTGTATGGCAGCCAATCAGTTCAATTAAAGTGATTGTAAAGGCTCACTTTAAAAAAAAAAAAAATAACAAACATGTTATACTTTCCTCCTCTGTGCAGTTGGATTTGTACAGAGCAGCCAAGATCCTCCTCTTCTTGGGTCCCTCTTCTGCTCTCCTGGACCCTCCCTCCTTCGAGTGCCCCCACAGCCAGCAGCTCTCTATGAGGGCACCCTAGCTGAGTCAGGGCTCCATGTATCCATTCAGACATGGAGCCCCGACCTGGTCCCCTCCCCTCTCTCCCCTGATTGGCTGACAAGCTTTGATTGACAGCCGCAGGAACCAATTGCGCCACTGCTGTGCCTCAGCCAATCAGGAGGAGTGTACTGGACGGATGAGGGAATCATGGACATCGCTACAGAGAGAAGGGGCTCCGGTAAGTCATTAGGGGATGCTGGGGAGGCTGCTACACACAGAAGGTTTTTTTTTTTATCTTAATGCATAGAATGCATTAAGATAAAAAAACCTTCTGCCTTTACAACCCCTTTAAGCTTGGACAAGAAAAAAAAACTGAAAGCTGATTGGTTTCTATGCACAGCTGCACCAGATTTTGCACTCAAGTTTTAGTAAAATAAACCCCTGTTATTTAGAACACATGCAACAGAAAGATTCACATGCAGTAAATATTTGGGCTAGGGGTATACAGCATCAGAAGGTAGGGGTACACAGCATCACCAGGTAGGGGTATACAGCATCACCAGGTAGGGGTATACAGCATCACCAGGTAGGGGTATACAGCATCACCAGGTAGGGGTATACAGCATTACCAGGTAGGGTTATACAGAATCAGCAGATAGAGTACACAGCCCCCCACCCCCACCGTGGGGCTCGCGGCACTGACAGAAGTTCCCCCCAAGGCAACCAGATTTTGCACTCTCCAGTTTTAGTAAATCAACCCCTGTTATTTAGAACACATGCACCAGAAAGATTCACATGCAGTAAATGTTTGGTCACATACCAGTGGCGGCTGGTGAAATTTTAGGATGGGGGGGGTGCTAGTCCTCGTCCTTCCTTTTTGACCCCTGTCACTTCTTATAAGCCCCACCCCTTATAGATTCCACCCATTGTGTCAGGAGTATACCGCACCCCCAGATAGGGTATACAACATCACCAGATATGAGAATACAGCATCTCCAGATAGGGGTATATATAGCATCACCAGATAGGCGTATACAGCATCACCAGGTAGGGATATACAGCATCAGTAGGTAGGGGTATACAGCATCACCAAGTAGGGATATACAGCATCACCAGGTAGGGGTATACAGTATCAGCAGGTAGGGTATACAGCATCACCCGGTAGGGGTAAACAGCATCACCAGGTAGGGATATACAGCATCACCAGGTAGGGGTATCAGCAGGTAGAGGTACACAGCATCACCAGGTAGGGGTATACAGCATCACCAGGTAGGAGTGTACAGCATTACCAGGTAGGCAGTGGTGGCTGGTCCATAAGGGGTGCTTGGGCGCCGCCTCCCCGCCACTGACAAGAAGAAAAAAAGTCAGCCTGGCCCCTACAGGAGGCGCTGGTATATTCTTTTTTTTTTTCTCTGCTCCTTGCTGTCTGCTGACAGCAAGTAGTGAGCCGATTGGTCAGTCATTAAAGACTATGTGTGTGTGCTGAACAGACGCACACACATAGACTGGCTGCCTGAGCCAGTGACTGACTGACATTGGATGCTGTGGGCGGGACTGTGGCGGATGTGCAGCACTCCGCCTTATAGTTTTGTGCGTTACTGCCAGTTTAATGCCATTTACTTCTGTGTGTGTTACTGCCACTTTAATGCCATATAGTTCTGTGTGCGTTACTGCCAGTTTAATGCCATATAGTTTTGTGTGTGTTACTGCCAGTTTTACACCATATAGTTTTGTGTGTTACTGTCAGTTTAACGCCATTTACTTCTGTGTGCGTTACTGCCAGTTTAACATTTACTTCTGTGTGCATTACTGCCAGTTTAACGCCACATAGTTTTGTGTGCTTTACTGCCAGTTTAACGTCATATAGTTCTGTGTGCGGTACTGCCAGTTTAACGCCATATAGTTTTGTGTGCGTTACTGCCAGTTTAACGCCATATAGTTCTGTGTGCGTTACTGCCATTTTAACGCCATATAGTTTTGTGCGTTACTGCAAGTTTAACACCATTTACTTCTGTGTGCATTTCTGCCAGTTTAACGCCATATAACACTGTGTGCGTTACTGCCAGTTTAATACAATAAAGTGTTGTGCATTACTGCAAGTCTAACGCCATATAGTTCTGTATGCGTTACTGTCAGTTTAAGCCATATGGTTTTGTGCGTTAGTGCAAGTTTAACACCATATAGTTTTGTGTGTGTTTCTTCCAGTTTAACGCCATATATTTTTGTGTGTCACTGTACATTTGATGCATTATATTGCAGTATATTTTAGTTTATCCGTGGAGTGTGTCTGTGTAGTGTGAGTAATCAAATTAAAGTGCACCAAACACCACTTTACACTGATTAAAGTGCATCTATGTACAGATTGCCACTTCTTCTTTACATTTGCAAATAAGCACTGCCCCCTCCCTCCCAATAATGTCTGGGAGGACAACAAGGAGAGGCAGACATTCCCATGGCACTCTAAGGGGGCCAGCAACAAATGTGTCCACAGGCAAAGGTGGAAGTGGTGATCAGTCCTCAGGCAGGGCATCATTTCCTCTGTTTAGTGAGTTTGCCCAAGCTATCCAGCCACAGCATGCAGAGGAGGTCGTGGACTGGCTTACTAAACCTTCCTCATCCTCCTCATCCTCTGTCACGCAAGCAGAGACAAGTGTGCAGTCCCCTGCACTTGGCAGAGTGGATAAACCTGCCTCCTTGTTCACATCTATTCCTTCCATAGCCCCAAGATTAGCCATGGAGGAGTCAGCTGATTTATTTGACCACAGCGTCAGTCACTTGCACCTTGATGATGCCCAGCCATTACTGGATTCAGATGCTGGTTCTGAGGTTGAAGATGACAGGAACATAAGCCTAGAGAGAGGGGAGAACACTGGTAGACAAATTGGCATTTATGTTCCCAAAGCCGCAGCGTATTCCTAAGTTGTCTCCAGTGGTAATGATGAAGATGGAGGAAATGGAGATGATGATGAGGTCACTGATGCGACTTGGGTGCCAGATAGAGCAGAGGAGGAAACTGAAGGTGAGGCGGCACAACCCCAAGGAGGCCAACATCAAGAAAGAGTAGAGAGCAGCCTATTCCATCACATTCTGCAGCTGTAATCTCCCCCGGCCCACTTCCCAAAGCTCAGCTGTCTGGGCCTTTTTCAGCACATCTGCAGCAGATTGCACTGTTGCTATCTGCAAACTGTGTCTCAGGCACATCAAACGTGGCAAAAACACCAGCCATTTGGGGACCACATGCTTAACAAGGAATTTAACGTCCAACCACTCAGCCCGTTGGCAAGAGCACCTAAAAGCCACACAAAAGGGGCACAAATCTGTCCGTCTTCCGCCTCCTCCTTACCGACTTCAGTCTGCCCCTGCTATACCGAGTCATTGCCTC
>BLSH010158756.1:3507638-3522266 GCA_018402905.1 Glandirana rugosa | reverse complement strand
GAAAGTGTAAATTGAACTGAATTCGTCTTGGTGTTAGAAGAATAATCTGTGATCTTTATATATTCCTTACATATTCTTTATAATCTTTATATATTCCCGTCGCGAAACTCGATAATGTAGAACAAAAACCCGTTATTATATAGGATGGAATCGTCGTCGGAATAAAATGTGTTAAAAACACCTATTAATGTAAAATGTCATTAACACAAAAACGTGTTTAAAAAGACGTGATAAAAAAAACCGTAAACCCCTCTATATCATAAACATCAAAGTGTTAGGTTCGTGTCCATTCAACATCGCGCGCTCACAGTGGCTCTGTATCGCGGCCGCCGTCGTATGACGGCGATTCGCGTTACAGAGCCACATTGTCGCCGTCAATTGCCGATCAGCCATCGGCAAGCGGTTAATATATAAATCTACAACTTACCTGTGCTTGGATTGTGAAACTACAAATACTATATCTCCCCAAATGCCAAAAAAAATAGTGCAGAAAAATTTGTGCAAAAACACAATTACTGTAAAATGTAATTATCCACAAAAATTGTGTAAAATAAGGCTGCTGCTAAGGTAGGATATATTATTGCCCAAAAACAAGATGTAATAGCTCAAAGCGCTGCCCTTATATATTTCTAATATTTCTTATACATTCCTTATATATTTCTAGTGTCTAATAAGAAGATTGTGGTTCTGCTTAAGTCAAGTTAAATGTGAAAGTAAAAAATCAATTACACATTCAAATTATGTGATGGTACTTTCCGTGAAAATGGTACTGTTCCATAACACCACTTACAGCCTATAGGTATCTCTCAGCATGTTATTTAAAGAATTGGTGTCCTTCCATGTCACCGTCAACATTAAAGGCACCCTCTCCCCAGTGTGTACAGTATTTGTTTTTTCTTAGCTTTTTTTAAAAGTTTCAATATGGTAATACCTATGGTATCTCCCCAAGCCCAGCACATAGCCTCAAAATTGGCCAGAATCGACCATAGACCTCAATGGCATTTGCTGCTAAGTTCAGATTTTGCAAATTTCAAATATGATTTGACGAAGTCCCTAAAAATTGAACTTGGGCAAATTCAGCTATCCTTATAATGCAGGAGCACAACTGAGAGACAGTTGTCAACCTAAAATAGGATCGTAAGATTTTATCATGAAAGCTGCATTTCAAAAAGATTGCAAATAACTTTTTGAATTTCAGTAACATGGTAATGTATAAGTAAATGCAAAACTATCTATCCTTCTTTTTTAGGAAAGATTTGGATAGAGTGGTGAGGGGTTAAGTCTTCTTTGCTGTCTGTGTCCCCTTTGGGGAGATTCATCCTAACTGTTGTAACTGTCCTGATCATAGTTTCATAGTAGTTAAGGCTGAAAAAAGACAACAGTCCATCCAGTTCAACCTGTGTAGGTATTCTCCTGTCAGTACCCATATCCCTGTATGTTGTACTTATTGAGATGTACATCCAAGAGTTTTTTAAATATATCCATACTCCCCGCAGTCACCACTAGATGTGGGAGAGAGTTCCACATCCTTATTGCCCTTACAGTGAAGAACCCCTTACGAGTTCTAAGATTAAACCTTTTTTCTTCTAGTTTCAATGTGTGTCCCCTTGTCCGTTTACATTCCCTGAGGCTGAACAGTTTATCCTTTATGCTCGGATCCCCATTAAGATATTTATAGATGGCAATCATTTCCCCTCTCAAGCGTCGCTTCTCCAGAGAGAATAAGTTTAGGGCTTGCAAGCGTTCCTCGTAAGTGAGGTCTTCCATTCCCCTTATCAGTTTGGTTGCCCTCCTTTGGACTCTCTCCAGCTCCAGTACATCCTTTCTTAGGACCGGTGCCCAAAACTGGACAGAATACTCCAGATGTGGCCTCACCAGGCCATTATAAAGTGGCAGAATTATAGTTTTATCCCTGGAGCATATCCCCTTATTTATGCATGCTAATATTCTTCCTGCTCTGGTTGCAGCAGCTTGACACTGCATGCTATTGCTCAGTCTGTCATCTACCAGGACCCCCAGATCCTTCTCCATTCTTGATTCCCCCAGGAGCTCACCCCCTAGTGCGTATTTTGCATTTATGTTTTTTGCCCCCAAGTGCATTACCTTACATTTCTCCACATTAAACCTCATTTGCCATTTTTCTGCCCACTCCGTTAGTTTGTTTAGGTCATTTTGTAAGATGTCAATATCCTGTTGTGATGTTATCGCCCTGCTTATCTTTGTATCATCAGCAAAAACCGAAACTGAGCTATTAATCCCGTCCCCCAGATCATTCATGAATAAATTAAATAAAATTGGTCCCAAGACAGATCCTTGGGGTACCCCACTCGTCACTCCAGACCATTCTGAGTACACATTATTAATTACCACCCTTTGGACAAGCCCTTGCAGCCAGTTCTCTACCCAAGAACAAATCTTCTGGTCTATGCCTGCAGACCTTAGCTTGCAATCAATGTCTTTTGGCATAAAAGCAAGTTTAAATTCAAAATTTTGAGTTGCCACAAAAACATGAATAGAGGGAAAATTTTCCAATGGGGACCTGTTTTCTGATAACTGTCTCAGGGAGGATTTCCCGTACATTGGAAAGATATCCTCTGACTTTCTGTTGAGTTTTACAGACAGGAAGTGAAGGAAAATCTCCCTAATGAGAACTGGGGGTTGATTTACTAAAACTGGAGAGTCCAAAATCTGGTGCAGCTGTACATGGTAGCCAATCAGCTTCTAATTACAGCTTGTGCATTTAAGCTTTGACAAAAAAAATGGAAGTTGATTGGTTTCTATGCACAGCTGCACCAGATTTTACACTTTCCAGTTTTAGTAAATCAATCCCATTGATAGTAAAAAAAAAAAAATTGACTGCAGTTTTATCCCTCCCCTACTCTGTCCAAAATTAAAAGAAAAAGGTTGGGCTTTAGACTATACTTTAAAGCTGAACTTTGGACTGGTGTAATATGTAACCATGTAGTGCCCCCACTTCCTACTGTACTTCATGGATTAATACTCGTTTCATCTAGGGCGGGAGTCCCTAACCCCAGGGCTGTGGACCAGTGCCCGTCTGTGGCCTCTTTGCAGCTGGGCCGTGAAGGCTGTACTGTAAGAGGTGTGACCTCCGAGCAAAGAGATGACATCATCTCTCCCTGCCCGCCCTGCATCACAGGTGATTTGCCTTCACAGCCAGGCCGCAAAAGCTGCTCCATCAGAGGTGCGGCGATTAAGCAGAGAAATAACATCATCTCTCTCAGCCTGCCCTTGTTCCGCTCAGCTGCACATTTGCTGGTTTACAGGCTTGGGTCGGGTGCCATAGCACTGGTGACACGCTGGTGGCTAGTGACACACTACATCTTGTGGCAAGTGACTCACTGCATCTGGTGACAAGTGACTTGATGCATCTGGTGGCAAGTGACTTGATGCATCTGGTGGCAAGTGACTCAATGCATCTGGTGGCAAGTGACACACTGCATCTGGTGGCAAGTGACTCGATGCATCTGGTGGCAAGTGACTCGCTGGTGGCGAGCAAGCAGAGAGATAACATCATCTCTCCCCACCCGCCCCTGTTCTGCCCTCAACTGTGCATGTGCTGGTTTGCACGCTCGGGTCGGGTGCAATAGCGCTGGTGAAACGCTGGTGGCAAGTGACACACTGCATCTGGTGGCAAGTGACTCACTGTATGTGGTGGCAAGTGACACACTGCATCTGGTGGCAAGTGACACACTGCATCTGGTGGCAAGTGGCTCACTGTATCTGGTGGCAAGTGACACACTGCATCTGGTGGCAAGTGACACACTGCATCTGGTGGCAAGTGGCTCACTGTATCTGGTGGCAAGTGACACACTGCATCTGGTGGCAAGGGACTCGCTGCATCTGGTGGCAAGTGACTCACTATATCTGGTGGCAAGTGACTCACTGTATCTGGTAGCAAGTGACACACTGCATCTGGTGGCAAGTGACTCGATGCATCTGGTGACAAGGGACTCGCTGCATCTGGTGGCAAGGGACTCACTACATCTGGTGGCAAGTGACTCACTGCATCTGGTAGCAGGTGACACACTACATCAGGTGGCTAGTGACACATTGTATCTGGTGGCAAGTGACACACTACATCTGGTGGCTAGTGACACATTGTATCTGGTGGCAAGTGACACACTGCATCTGGTGGCAAGTGATTTGATGCATCTGCTGGCAAGTAACTCACTGGTGGCGAGCAAGCAGAGAGATAACATCATCTCTCCCTGCCCGCCCCTGTTCCACACTCAATTGTGTATGTGCTGGTTTCAATGCTCAGGTCGGGTGTAATAGCGCTGTAGACATGCTGGTGGCAAGGGACATGCTGCATCTGGTGGCAAGTGCACACTGCATCTGGTGGCAAGTGACTCGATGCATCTGGTGGCAAGTGACTCGCTAGTGGCGAGCAAGCAGAGAGATAACATCATCTCTCCCTGCCCGCCCCTGTTCCACCCTCAACTGTGCATGTGCTGGTTTCAACACTCAGGTCGGGTGCAATAGCGCTGGTGAAACGCTGTTGGCAAGGGACACGCTGCATCTGGTGGCAAGTGACGCACTGCATCTAGTGGCAAGTGACTCAATGCATCTGGTGGCAAGTGACTCGATGCATCTGGTGGCAAGTGACTCGATGCATCTGGTGGCAAGTGACTCGCTGGTGGCGAGCAAGCAGAGAGATAACATCATCTCTCCCTGCCCGCCCCTGTTCCACCCTCAACTGTGCATGTGCTGGTTTCAACACTCAGGTCGGGTGCAATAGCGCTGGTGAAACGCTGTTGGCAAGGGACACGCTGCATCTGGTGGCAAGTGACGCACTGCATCTAGTGGCAAGTGACTCAATGCATCTGGTGGCAAGTGACTCGATGCATCTGGTGGCAAGTGACTCGATGCATCTGGTGGCAAGTGACTCGCTGGTGGCGAGCAAGCAGAGAGATAACATCATCTCTCCCTGCCCGCCCCTGTTCCACCCTCAACTGTGCATGTGCTGGTTTCAACACTCAGGTCGGGTGCAATAGCGCTGGTGAAACGCTGTGGGCAAGGGACACGCTGCATCTGGTGGCAAGTGACGCACTGCATCTAGTGGCAAGTGACTCAATGCATCTGGTGGCAAGTGACTCAATGCATCTGGTGGCAAGTGACTCACTGCATCTGGTGGCAAGTGACTCACTGCATCTGGTGGCAAGTGACTCACCTAATCTGGTGGCAAGTGACTCAATGCATCTGGTGGCAAGTGACTCAATGCATCTGGTGGCAAGTGACTCCCTGCATCTGGTGGAAAGTGACACGATGCATCTGGTGGCAAGTGACTCGATGCATCTGGTGGCAAGTCACTCGATGCATCTGGTGGCAAGTGACTCGCTGCATCTGGTGGCAAGTGACTCACTGCATCTGGTGGCAAGTGACATGCTGCATCTGGTGGCAAGTGACACACTGGTATGATAAAGACGAGGGCGCCCTGGAGTAACCACAGCTTAAATGGAGGTAAGTACAGCAATCCTTAGGGCAGCTGTTGAAGAGGAGAAGCAGCTCTGGAGTGAGGAGTGAAGAGAAGAAAAGCGCCTCTAAGTGCAGTAATTAAAAATGTATTCTGCACACACAAGGTTAAAAATCACTTACAATGTGATAAGTAGTACGTGCATGTAAACAGTGATGTAGACCTATTCCTTTATCTTGATATAGAGGTGGGTGATCTGGGGGATGAAAGAAGCAGGAAAAAGCACCTCTAAGTGCAGTATTTAGCAGGTGGTATGGCGCATAAGGGGTTACACTTACTAGATTGTAGAAGTGTGCAAGCATGTAGAGTAGCAGGAGGAGATAGGAGGCAGGTCCTAAGCTGTCACCTGGGTCCTGTGGATGGCGTGGGAAGCTGACCAGCAGCTGTCACCGTAGCATCCAATCTGGTGCTGGTGTCTAGAGGTGCAGAGTAACAGGCTCAGGTTCCTGGTTCCTGGTTCCCGCTGGAACTCACGTGGGGAGTCTGTTCAGCGTCAGTTCCTGGCGGCGGGTGGTAACATGTTTCGGAGCATGTGCAGCTCCTTTATCAGGCAATGCCCATAATCAGAGTGGCTTATGAGGGCAGAGGGGGAGGAGTAGGGGGCGGAATGGGGTCTGGAGGTCTGTGTGTGTCTAGCTAGACAAGTGAAAATGCTGCAGCTGGTGGCAATTGGCAAGCTGCATCTGGTAGCACCCTGACACCATATCAACCACAGTGCCATGATGATTGAAGTGCTAACACCAGCCATTGCCCTGGCAAATTGGCAGTGAAGATCGACCCACCCACTCACCGGAACAAACATACCCCCCCCCCCGGCGATCCCTGGCAAAAATGTCTTTCACTGAACCGGTCCCCTGTGCCAAAAAGTTGGGGACCACTGATCCAGGGGATGATGAATGAGTGGAAATACTTACCTTATTTCTCAATACCTCTGCAGTTCCCTCTTCTCCTCTGTCCAGCACTCCTGGGATGTGAGCAGGCTTTTGCAGTCTTCGAATACAATGCAGGACCTCTTATGATGTTCTTGGAACAATGAAGTCACCCTACACTGTGTGCATCAATAGGAATACACAGCCCTGTAGCCAAGAATAGCAAGGTGCTCCCCTGCTCCTCTCTTCACCAAGCTAACAGACTGACCCCAAACTACACTGTCCACTGTTAACTCTTTCCTGTGTATAAGGGAAGTTCAGGAAAACAGCCCTGAGGAAGCAGGAGGCAACAATTGTCAAAGCTTAATTGAACAAGCTGAAGGTAGAACCTGATTGGTTACTATGCACAGCTGCAACAGATTCTGAGTGCTCCAGCTTTAGTAAATCCCCCCCCCCCCCCATTGTTTTCACAATGTAAATGCGGTGGTATGCGTTGATCAGTGCATGCCAGGGCATCTGGTGTGAATAGTTTTGGATGGAGTGGAGATGGATGAGAACCCCTGTCAGTTTTTATAGCTGTCTGTGCCCCCGTTAGAGAAATTCACCCTCTTTATTTTGTCCTGTTTACCCTTATCATTAAAAGTGAAAGCAAAAGGAAAACCCACATTTTTGTTTGCCCCCAGAAAAGTAATAGAGGGGAAATCTTCCAATGGGGGCATTAGTTCTGGTGATCTGGCGGTCCCCTAGAGATTCTCTTACTTTGAAGTGATTTTCTCTCACTTCTGGTTTGGCTATGGGACAGGAAGTGAAGGTAAATCTCCTCAATTCAACAAAGATGGCAAAAACCTTACAGAGGTTATAACCCTCCCTTACTGTAAAAATGAAAAAAAAGTTTTGCTTATAATTCTACTTTTAAAATGTCCCCTTCCCCTTCCTAAAACCCAAGCTAACTAACCACTTTTTGTTTGTTTTTTGTTGTTTTGTTTACAAGTTTAAATCACAAAAGACCCTATGGAATAAAATGGTGATTGTTGCAATTTTTTTGCAAATGCAATTTTTTTGGAAAAAATACACTTTATTGAATAAAAAAAAAACACAATAGTTACCCCAATGTTTTTGTTTAACCACTTCCCAACCGCGTGCCGTAAAAAGACGGCGATCTGCGAATAGCCGCTAGGGGGCACGCGTGCGTGCCTGCCGCACTCCAGAGGAGTGTGCCCCCGGCTCGGGTAGACCCGATGTCCGCCGGCGAGCCGTGATGAGCGGCCACAAGCAAAGAACGGGGAACCGCTGATGTAAACACGGCGGTTCCCCGCTCTGTTAGTGCAGGCATGGGAGATCTACTGATCCCTGTCACTGGGATCAGTTAGATCTCTCATGCCCATGGTAGCCCAACCCCCTCACAGTAAGTACACACCCAGGGAACACACTTAACCCCTAGCTCTCCCCCCAGGTTAACCCCTTCTCTGCCAATGACATTTATACAGTAATCAGTGGACATTTAAATTTCTGATCGCTGAATAAATGTCATTGGTCCCAAAAAAGTGTCAAAAATGTCCGACATGTCCGCTGCAATATCGCAGTACCCCTAAAAATCGCAGATCGCCGCCATTACTAGTAAAAAAAAAAACCCCAGAAATGAATTCTCATCATCTGTAAACGCGGCCACTTTTGCGCAAACCAATCAATAAACGGCAATTGTGATTTTTTTTATCACAAATATGAGGAAGAATATAAATCGGCCAAAACCGGTGAAAAAAAATGTTTTTTATATTTTTTTTTTTGGATTTGAATTTTAGCAAAAAGTAAGAAATTTGGGTTTTTTTGCAAAATTGTCGCTCTTCTTTTGTTTATAGCGGCGATCAGAAATGACGCAGAGGCGATCAAATACCACCAAAAGAAAGCTCTATTTGTGGGAAAAAAAGGATGCAAATTTTGTTTGGGTGCAACGTCGCACGACCGCCCAATTGTCAGTTAAAGCGACGCAGTGCCAAATCGAAAAAAGTGCTCTGGTCCTAAAGCTGGAAAACCTTCCGGTTGGTATGTGAATAATATAAAAGATGTTACGCTGAGTAAATAGATACCTAACATGTCATGCTTTAAATTTGCGCACGCTAGTCGAATAGCGACAAACTACAGTACATAGAAATTTCCATAGGTGACACTTGAAACACCTTTACAGGTTACCTGTTTAGAGTTACAGAGGAGTTCTTTGGCTAGAATTATTGCTCTCGCTCTAACGTTCATGGCGATACCTCACATGTGTGGTTTGAATATTGTTTACATATGCGTTTGCTTTGCTAGCATGAAGGGATGGGGGGACCTTATTGTTTTTTTTCATTATTTATTTTATTTTTTATTTTTGCACTGTCCCTTTATTTTTTTTCCTGCCACTTTTATTCTATTACAAGGAATGTAAACATTCCATGTAATAGAAATAAGGATGACAGGTCCTCTTTATGGAGAGATCTGGGGTCAAAAAGACTTTTAACCACTTGAGCCACGGAAGGATTTACTGCATCACTTTAACTGACAATTGCGCGGACCTGCGACGTTGTACCCAAACAAAATTGACGTCCTTTTTTTCTCACAAATAGAGCTTTCTTTTGTTGGTATTTGATCACCAGTTGCTGCGTTTACAAACCATGAGAATTAATTTATGGCATTTTTACTTTTTTTTTCTTACTCGTAATGGCAGCGATCTTTTTATCGGGACTGCAATATTGCGGCGGACAGATCGGACATTTTTGACACTTTATTGGGACCAATGACATCTATGCAGCGATCAGATTTAAAAATAGCCACTGATTACTGCATAAATGTCACTGGCAGGGAGGGGTTAACCTGCAGGGGGCAATGAAGGGGTTAACTTTGTTCCCTAGGCGTGTTCTAACTGTGTGGGGGCTGGCAGGGGCATGACAGATCTCACTGATCCCGATGACAGGGATCAGTAGATCTCTACCATGCCGCCTGACAGAAAGGGGAACAGCTGTCTTTACACGAGGCGGTCGGCAAATGGTTAAATGCAAAAGATCAAAAAAAATAGTTTTTTTTGATCTTTCAATTAAATTTTTTTTTTCTTCTGCCCTGGACCAGAAGTGAGGTCAAGACAATGCTCCAGTCCTCCAAGGCCATAGAATCAATCAAAGAGTGTTAACTCTTTGATCGCCTATAGGAGCAGCCGGCCGCACCGTCAGATCATTTCTCGGGCAATCTGGCGGAAATGGTACACCTGAAATACCCTGAAATGTCCCCTCCCGCCGCTTCAGAAACCGGCCCAGCGGCTCATGAGCCAATGAACCAGTTCCGTGAGAAAGCCGGCTGTCTGCTGAAAAAAACAATACCGGGGTTATAGCTGATATCTTCAGCCATAATCCCAGTAATCCACCGGTAAACCACAACGTATATATATATGTATTGCAATCAGCAAGTGGTTAATAAAGATGTATATACCCTGTTTTCAGGCTGTTCTGGTCCGATCATGTGATCCGGCTCCCCATTGGCAGCTGCAGGGGAGAGAAGGGAATGCCAACAATAGATGAGACATTGAAGCTTATGGGTGATGTCACCGATCAAGGCTTTACCATCTGTTGTTGGGGTGCTTTCTAGGGTTGAGATCTAACACTGACAGCGGTGCTTACAGTAACCAGCTTTTGTTTTTTAATGTAAAACATTTAACCCAAAGGGAAAAAAATGTTCACTGTAACTGCTTATAATGTATTAGGTGGTGTTTGGCTTCAATGTGTTAATGTATCTTAATCTGCTAGTCCATCTAACACTGCCCCCCCAGATTAACAATGCTGCTGTCCAAATGTGCTCCTGTGCTCTGTCATCCAGAGTAGAGGCATTCTAATACAGGAGGCGTGTTACTGGCCAGATCAGCAGGTGAAAACAGAGGGGAAAAAAAATAAGAAAAGAAAATTATTGCAGCCACCACTAATGACTGGTAAGCTACTATATATTGTTTTTTGGGGAGGGGGTGGCTTTAAAGTGATTGTAAAAGAATACTTATCTGCTCTGTGCAATGGAATTGTACAGAGCTGCCCTGAACATCCTCTTCTTGGGTCCTCTGCCGGTGCTCTTGACTCCTCTCTGTCCAGTGTCCCCACGGTATTCTGCTTCCCATGGGGGCACTCGTGCATGCTCAGCTGCTCAGCCCCACCCCCGCCTCCTCGTCACTGAAGTTGATTGACAGGAGGGGGAGCCAATGGCTGCCACTGCTATCAATCTGCCCAATGAGGAGGGAGACAGAGGCGCTCTCCTGCACGTCGCTGGATCAGATCAGCCTCAGATAAGATATCAGCCATAACCCCATTATTATTTTTTTTTAGCCGGCTTTCTCCTGAAAGCGTTCCAAGTGGCTCATGAGCTGCTAGAACGCTTTCAGAAGAGGTGGGGGGGGGGGTACGCGTCTACCTGCTTACGGTGTCTCTCGGGCTTGCCGTTTCCACCGGCTCACCCAAGAAATGATCTGATGGTGCAGCCAGCGGATCAAAGAGGGGATAAAAGACTAGATTGTCTATGATCGCCTCTAAGGCATTGGAGGACCGGATCAACGTCACGTTCAGTCCTGGGTGGAAGTAGATTTTTGTTTTTTTAAAGAAAAGATCAAAAAACATTTTTGTTTTCTTTGGTTGATCTTTTGCTTTTAAAGCGAAAGGATAGGTTTGGGGTCTTTTGACCCCCGCTCTTTCCATATAGAGGACTTGTCATCCTCATTTCTAGTACAAGTGATGTCCTTATAATAGGGAAACAAGTGAAAAAATAAATAAATAAATAAAGGGACAGTGTAAAAAATAAATAAATAAGAAAAAAAATGTTGAAGCATCCTGTCCCTACGTGCTTACAGGCAAAGGTCATGCATGCATATGCAAATGCTGTCCGCACCACACATGTGAGGTATCACAGCAATCATTAGAGCGAGAGCAAGAATTCTAGCACAAGACCTCCTCTGTATCTCTAAACATGTAACATGTAAACGTGTTGGAGGTTTTTAAGTACCATAGTTTGTCGCCATTCCACAAACGTCCGCAATTTTAACCACTTCAGCCCCGGAAGGATTTCCAGCTTTAGGACCGGAGCCCTTTTTGCGATTCGGCGCTGCGTCGCTTTAACTGACAATTGCGCGGTCGTGCGACGTTGTACCCAAACGAAATTTGCGTCCTTTTTTTCCCACAAACAGAGCTTTCTTTTGGTGGTATTTGATCACCGCTGCGTCATTTCTGATCGCCGCTATAAACAAAAGAAGAGCGACAATTTTGCAAAAAAAGACCAAATTTCTTACTTTTTCCTAAAATACAAATCCAAAAAAAAAATATAAAAAAACATTTTTTTCACCGTTTTTGGCCGATTTATATTCTTCCTCATATTTGCGATAAAAAAAATCGCAATCGGCGTTTATTGATTGGTTTGCGCAAAAGTGGTCGCGTTTACGGATGATGAGAATTCATTTTTGGGGTTTTTAATTTTTTTTTATTTTTTACTAAAAATGGCGGCGATCTGCGATTTTTAGCGGTACTGCGATATTTCAGCGGACATGTCGGAACGTTTTGACACTTTTTTGGGACCATTGGCATTTATACAGCGATCAGTGCTATAAAAATGCACTGATTACTGTGTAAATGCCATTGGCAGTGAAGGGGTTAACCTTGACGGCGATTTGCGGGAACGAGCCACTTTGCCGTCGTCAAATGCCGATCGGCGGTCGGCAAGTGGTTAAAGTGTGATATGTTAGGTATCTATTTACTTGGCGTAACATCATCTTTCATATTAGGAAAAAATAATTGGGATATATATTGTTGTTTTTTTTTGTTATTCATTAAAATGTATTTTTTGGGAAAAAAAAAAAGTTTGAAAAAAAAAAAAGTTTGAAAAACCGCTGCACAAATACCGTACTACATAAAAAATTGCAACAATCATCATTTTGTTCTCTCTAGGGTCTCTGCTAAAAAATATATATGATGGTTTTCACCTAAAAAAAAAATATATATATATATATATACAGGCTGTATGGGAAATCAAATAAATGACACAGAACGCAAAGGATAAATATATTTACAGCGTTTTTTACTGCAACACTCCTGATATGTGGCTGCTGTGTCATCTACTTGTATGAGAAAGTCTCCTGTTCTCTTTGTATTGCTTCCTTTGTGTGAAATCCCTGGTGTTCCTGCCAGTCCCTCTGCTTTCCTATTACATGGCCACACTAAGCAGGATAACACAGCCTTGTCAGTTCTCTAGCTATGCTGGGAACTCAGTATACTCTCCTCCAATTATGAGACTTGTCCTGACACACACCACCTGCACAGCCAATCACTAGGAAGCTCAGTGTACTGTTGTTGCTTCTCCTCCCCCCAGCTATTATGCTGCTAAGAACAGAGGAAATGTGAGCACTTATAAAAAAGGGAGAAAAGATATTTATAGTGTATTTTTATATCTATACTAAAATGTCATTCCCAACACAGGCAGAATGGTGGTATGTAAACAGGGCAGATTGCCGTTTTGTTAGTAGGGAAGACAGAGATCCTATGTGTCTGCTAAGCAGGAACACGGATCTCTGTCTTCCCACAGTTAAAGCACCTCCCCCACACAGTTAGCAAGCACTCCCTAGGAACACATTTAACCCTGTGATTGCCCCTGATGTTAACCCCTTCCCTGCCAGTGCCATTAGTATACTGACAGTGCACATTTTTAGCACTGATCATTGTATTGGTGACACTGGTCTCCAAAAAAGTATCAAAAGTGTCAGTTAGCCTGGGCTCACACTGACAGTGGAAATGAAAAATAAAAACTGCAGGGGTGATCAAATGCCACCAAAAGAAAGCCCTACTTGTGGGAAAAAAGGTACATATATTTTATTTGGGTACACAATCACATGACCACACAATTGTCAGTTAAAGTAACGCAGTGCCGTGTCACAAAAAATGGCCGTGAAGGGGAATAAACCTTCTGGGGCTGAAGTGGTTAAAGGGGGACATGTTAGGTATCTATTTACTCAGCATAACATAATCTTTCTTATTATACAAATAGATTTGGGGTATATATTGTGTTTTTTTTAATTCATTAAAAAATAAATTTCCCCAAAAAATTGTGTTTGAAAAACCGCTGCGCAAATACCGTATTACATAAAAAAAGTGCCAGAAAAGTCTCAGTCTTCAAGTGGTTAATGCACTATTCATTCTTTTTTCTTTGTCTGGAGTTCTGCTTTAAAATAAGGGAGCTGCGTATAGGTGTATGGGAAATCAAATAAATGACACGTAGAATGCAAAGGATAAATATATTTAAAGGGTTTGTTACCCCAATACTTCATATTCCTGATATTTATAGGTGGTTTAGAAAACAAAAATTGGCTGCAGATGGAACTAAATGGTCCCTTTTATTGTCACTAAATTACAACAAAGCTTGGAGAAATTACATATATTGTATATTTAGCAAAATTAGAGACATCCATTTGTTCTTTTAGACAGTAAAACAACATAAAGCGTTTGTTACCCCGGCACTTCATATTCCTGAAATGTGCCTGCTGTATCCTGTTCATTTTGTGTTGCTTCCTTTATGAGAAATCCCTGGCGATCCTGCAAGCCCTGCAGCTCTCATTGGCCCTCTTATGACTCATCCCCCCCTCCCTTCCTGGCAAACTCTCACGAGAGTGAGAGAGAAAGCTGTGCATGATGTCATAAGCCTAGGCTAATGACAAGAAACAGGAAGTGGGCTGTATAAGGGATTTACTGGCAGAAAAAAATGTTTTACTATCCAAAGTTAAAACAACAAGGGCAGAGGATTTAATAGATGGAAAGATGAAAAAATGACTGAAGTCCCGCTTTAACCACTTCAGCCCCGGAAGGATTTGCTGCTTTAGGACCGGAGCCCTTTTTGCGATTCGGCGATGCGTCGCTTTAACTGACAATTGCGCGGTCGTGCGACGTTGTACCCAAACGAAATTTGCGTCCTTTTTTTCCCACAAACAGAGCTTTCTTTTGGTGGTATTTGATCCCCTCTGCGTCATTTTTGATCGCCGCTATAAACAAAAGAAGAGCGACAATTTTGCAAAAAAACCCAAATTTCTTACTTTTTGCTAGAATACAAATCCAAAAAAAAAATATAAAAAAACAATTTTTTTCACCGTTTTTGGCCGATTTATATTCTTCCTCATATTTGCGATAAAAAAAATCGCAATCGGCGTTTATTGATTGGTTTGCGCAAAAGTGGTCGCGTTTACAGATGATGAGAATTCATTTTTGGGGTTTTTAATTTAGGAGACGGGAA
>BLSH010158756.1:3483667-3506930 GCA_018402905.1 Glandirana rugosa | reverse complement strand
CCCCCCCCCCCCCCCCCCCCCGCACAGCCATTCACTGAGAAGCAGTGTTGCCAACCTCCCGCAGCATTTTTTACTGGCAAATCATGAAAAATCTTACTGGCAGAGCACATTTCTTACTGGCAACCTTAAAAATAACTGAACTCCTATTAAAAACTAAGACAATTAATATTTTAACACAACATGGAACACTGACAATACCCATATCAAGTAGTTTGCCCAGTTTACACTTAAAAAGTCAGCACAGTATGACAAATTATCAGACCCTGATATTTATAGACAGTTCTAAAAATCACTGATTTTTACAAACTGTCAGTAAATTTACTGGCGGTTGGCAACACTGCTGAGAAGCTCAGTGTGCTGCTGTTGCTCCCACCCCCCCAGCTCTTATGCAGCTGAGAACAGAGGGTATGTGATCACTTATAAAAAAGGGAAAAAAGGTATTTATAATGTATATTATTTTTATTCAAAATGTTTTGCCTTTTATTTCTATTTTAAGCTGAATGGGTTGTTTTAGAAGGTCATCTTTTACAATCACTGTAATTCACATAATTTCTGTTATTCCATCTTCCCATAACATTATTCATTTTCTCCTAATTATAAGGTAACGTGCATGTTTTCTTCCTCTCCTCTTAGCTTTAGGACAATAAAGCTCCAGCATATGAGCTCCCAGCCAGGGATGAATGGTACACATCTCTAATATCAAAGGAAACATGTTTTCTCTCTTCCCTGCGAATGAAGGCAATAACCAGCTAATAGAGAAAACTCCATGCCCAGGGAAGCAGGGTCTGCAAACCTAATGTTCTGCCCATGTGGCTTAATGCGAGAGGCAGAGAGCTGCTTTTGTAGGCTGCATTCTTTAGATGCCCCCCAGGCTCCTTCCCCATCCACTGGCAGTATGTTCCCAGCCCCTCCAGCACAGCATCTCCTTCTTCCTCCCCATCAGGTCCTAAGCCTATCCGTCAGCCCAAATGGGAGCTGAATTTGCAAAGCTGACAGGGGGGGAATACAGAGGGGCTGCTGCTGGTGGTGCTGCTGATGTCAGAGCCAGGAGACAGTTCTGATTGGGTCTAATTAGACTTTGCTAGAGCAAATAGATAGGCTCCCTGCATGACTGCCTTCAAAGTGGTCAGTGCCAAAGCACTAGCAGAGGTGCAAAAAAGTGGATCCAGGCTGCTAGAGACAAGGAGAGAAGAAAGGAGAGAGGGGAGAAGAGAGGAGAGAGGCTGATCCCAGAGCACCAAGCATGCAAAGAAGATAAAAAGACACTTAGCGCAGCTAATAGCAAGTGACTACATGCCACAGCAACATCCAGCTGGATAAATCAGCAGCTACACAGCTTTCTACAGAGCAGCCTGCACACATCCTGCTCATTTTGGGGGACTATTCTACAAAGCATTGCCCTCTGCTGCTTCTTCATCCATGGCTTCAGTATTGGGGAGCAGTAGGACATCTGGATGTCCAAGTAGCCAACTCAAATTCAAGTCCAAGAGGAGGAGGAGGAGATCCAAGAGGAAAGGTAAGCAGCAGCTCTGATCATGGACCTGTTACCTGCTGAAGAGTTTGCTCTTTCCTCCCTTTAGGGTGCATTCACTTTTTTTTGTCATAGCTGTCAACATGCTAAATCCATCTCTGCTGTTTGGCCAGCTGCTAATTCCCAATTTAATATCATTAGAATTGCTATAAAGTAAACATTTAGAAGCCAGGAGATAGAGGAGGTCTCAGGGGGTTTATTCGGTTCTGGCAATCAGGACGTTTCTGGGAACAATGTTTCAGATTGTTAGGACTTTTGGGGACTTCTGACAGTTACCAGTGTCTTGCAAACTGTGATTTAATTCTAGCATGCAAAAAAAAGAGAGTTCTAGAAACTAGGGTCAGTTCCAATAACAAAGCTTCAGATTTGAGGACTGTTCCAGGGACTTCTGTCAGGATGATTGGAGAGATTGGTGTCTTAATTTTACCATACATTATACAATTTAGATTGCACAATCTCCTTTAGATCTAGTATCAACTGTAAAGTATATTATGATACAAAGGGTTGTTTAGGTTTGTCTTTATGTAGGTAAAGTGAAAGGAGATTGTAAAATCAGATATATAGATGTATAGCCAGTTTATTCCTTCAGACTGATTTAATATATTTACATAGACTTACATGCTTCAGATTTATAGGACTGTCCTTGAAAAACAGGAACTTCTGTCAGTTATATGGGGGATTTGGGAGACCAGTGACTTACAGCAACTATCTCTGGACAATTTAAGACAGTAATTTGAATAATTTCCAGGGACAAAGCGTCAGATGTTAGGACTGTCCTTGTAAACCAGGGACTTCTGCCAGTTATTTGAGACATCTGTGGTTTCTTGCATATTCCTCTAGCCAGTTGAAGACTGTGATCTGATCATTTCCAAGGACAAGGCTTCAGATATTAGGACTGTTTTTGTAAACTAGGGACTCCTGCTGGTTATTTGGGACAACCGTAGTTTATTGCTTATTCCTCTAGACAGTTGAAGACATTTCCAGGGACAAGGCTTCCGATTATAGAACTATCCTTGTAAACCGAGGACGTTTGCCAGTTACTTGAGACATCTATGGTTTATTGTGTATTCTTCTAGACAGTTGAAGACATTTCCAGGGACAAGGCTTCAGATTTTAGGACTGTCCTGGTAAACCGAGGACTTTTTCTAGTTAGTTGAGACATCTGTGGTTTACAGCGTATTCCTCTAGATAGTTGAAGACATTTGCAGGGACAAGGCTTCAGATTTTAGGACTGTCCTGGTAAACCAAAGACTTTTGCCACGTATTTGAGACATCTGTAGTTTATTGTGTATTCCTCTAGACAGTTGAAGACTAAGATCTGACCATTTCCAGGGACAAGGCTTCAGATTTTAGGACTGTCCTGGTAAACTAAAGACTTTTGCCACATATTTGAGACATCTGTAGTTTATTGTGTATTCCTCTACACAGTTGAAGACTAAGATCTGACCATTTCCAGGGACAAGGCTTCAGATTTTAGGACTGTCATTGAAAACTAGGGACCTCCGCAAGTTATATAGGTGATTTGAGAGATTAGTGACTTTATTCCTCCAGACTATTGAAGACTGTGATTTGAATCATTTTCAGGAACAACACTTCAGATTTTAGGATGTCCTTGCAAAACCAGGGACTTCTGCCAGTTATTTAAGACATCTGTGGTTTACTGTGTATTCCTCTAGACAGTTGAGGACTGTGATCTGATTCAGGGACAAAACTTCAGATTTTAGGACTGTCCTTGAAAACTAGAGACTCTTGCCAGTTATTTGAGATATCAGAGACTTACAGCTAATTCCTCCAGACAATTAAAAACTGTAAGTTGACTAGTTTCCAGGGACCAAGCTACAGATTTTAGGTCTGTCCTTGGAAATCAGGGACTTCTTTCAGGTCTAAGGGTTGATGTGGGAGATCAGTGTCTTCCAACATATTCTTTCAGATAGTTGAAGACTGTGATCTGAATCAATTCCAAGGACATAGCTTCAGCTTTTTGGACTGTCGTTGGAAACCAGGGGAGGTTATATTGGTGACTTGAGAGATCCGTGGCTTAGATCATATTCCTCCAGACATTGGGAGACTTTGATATGACTGTAGCATGCAGGGAAAAAAGGGATGGTGTGTCCCAGTTGTGTAAATCAGGGACATTTCCAGGGACAAAGGTCCAACTCACGGGACTGGCAATTCTTATTTCACAAGGTGAAGAGTGATTTGTAGTTATCAGCGTCCTTACAGCTTGTTCTTCAGCAGCTCCCCATTCCCTCCCCAGTGAGATTCATTAGCATGTCTGTAGCTTTCTTTGCCTCTTGTCACAGACACTTAGCACATGATCCCTGCCAATTCTAAGCAGCAGTAATTTCACATTCACAAAATGCTTCTTGCTTCTACAATGTAAACTCAGTGCATTAGCAGCGCCAGTCATCTCCTAGCATGCAATCATGGCAAAAAAAAAAAAAAAAGCTGTACATGTGATCTGTCATTCCACCGCAACTGAGATTTCCAGACAAAGAGGCTTCAAGAACAGGCTGCTTCATCCCATAGACCTAATTGTTATCTGGGTCTGATCTGAATTTTTAGGATTTGTCCCTGGAACTGTTTCCACTTTGCCGTTTTCACTATATGTAATATAAAAAGTATTTTTGTCACGGTTCAGCTATTTTGCTGTTTAATTAAATTGTTATTTTTGTTATTTTACACTTAAAAATTCAATTTATAAACCTTATACTGTTTGGGATCTTAGACTTCCCTGGTATATAATATACCAGGCCCGGGGGAAAAAAGGAAATGATCTGAAAGTATTGGCAACTTTGAGACAAAGTTTGTTTTCAGATACTTTCCAACATAAAATCAAAAGTCGCACTACAACAATGGGGAACAGAATAATAAACAACACAAAGAAAGTGTTTTTAAAAAAATGACAAGTACTAAAAAAGAATATTTGTAGAAAGATACAAAAGTCTAATCGATTGACAGGGCTGTCGTTTATTCCCATTGTTTGCACCAAAGCTAAGGCCCAAATCAGAAGCCGACAAATCAAATGTGTTTCTTTAATTGCGTATTTTTTAATATTTATATTGAAATATTGTTTTTGAGTCAAAGATGAATGGCATACAATTTGAAAGGTACAGAAATAGAACTGAGTTGTAAAAATGTTTCATTTAGGACTTTTTATTTTCGCTATAAATACAAAAGTGTGATTGTCTTTTTCTTTTTTTTCTTTTTTTTTTATTAAGACCTTTTTCCTGAATCATATACTTAGCACACCAAGACAAAAGAGCAAGAGAAACTCTGCTGGAAGTCTAAATTCATCTTAAACTTTTTTTTTTTAGTTATGATCTTTTGAATGGGTTTGCACTCTTTGATGCTCTGTGTTCCTCAAGGATCTCAGAATTCATAAGTAACATCAAGACCTAATAGCGTGCAGTCTATAAAGCCAAGTAGCCTATTAAAAACAATTTTATTACGGTCACAACAATCACCCGTCAGCCTAACGTAATATTAAATTAGCTGCTATTTAGGGTAGTCTGGCAGATAGCTTGTACTGACAGAGGATTCACTTAAGTCCCTCGTTACTTCATTTCGAGTTAATTTAAACCTGAAATAGTAAATAATTTATATCTGCTAGTCTGGTTTGATTGTTTTTTTACACCAATTAGTTGTTCTGTTTGTTTCCACGCCAACAATATAGCCAGACAGCTTAAAAGGTAGTGCATACAGCTTTGAAGCATTTAGGCTTTTATAAAAGTTTTTTTTTTTTTTATTAAAAAAAAAAACCCACCATATTCTAAAAGGAAGTGTTTCATGAAATGACTGAGTACAGGATACAAAGATTTGTGATGCATTGTACAGTTAATTATGAAAATGACTGCGTTCTTCTGGTTTTCGCAGCCTCTGTTGCGCAAAGACCTAGAAGGCGTTTCAAGGCTTCAGGGCTGCAAAGGTCTTGCCTTTAGACGTGCAATTCCTAATAAAATTGTACATTTCCACCTTATGCACCATCAGGTGTGAAAACTCTTCTGGGTGTTCTGAAGTAGCTTTAATTTAAATACAAGAAAATTTTGTATATTTTTGACTGTTTATATTGATTAAAGTTATGTTTAATAGGCTTTCTTTTATTTTAAAAGCAATACTGTAAGCACATGTAAGTTTTGGCAGCATACCCAAAACAGTTTTAAAAGAATACCTGAAAAAAAAGATATAAATAAAATAAACAATAAATAAAAAATGTAATTGTAAAGAAACATTTATTGTTTGACATTGGGTTAAAGAATATTACACTATAAGGGTGCTATTTGCACAATCTCCTGTTATTTTTGAACGCAAGCACTTTGTAAAAACATAGCGGCATGTTAACATAGTAACACTGCTATTAAAATGTGTAAAAGGGATACATAAAATTGCTGGTATGACTTGTTTATAAATATGTCAATAAATGCAATGTGGGTTTTTATTATATGTGTGAATAGGTATATAAGATCTATTTATAAGACATCACATATTCCTCGGAACTGAAAAAGTACAGTCTACAGGTGCATTGTGTTGTATAGTATTCAGTGCTTTATCCATCTCTTTTTCTGTGTCTTTTTTATTATATTTTTTATGTATTACTTATATAATACTTGCCTGCTTATTACTTATGTTATTATGCATCACTATGATTACTTCTGGTGTTATCTTTAGTATTGGATCTGACTAGCATCTTGTTATATTGCTGCACAGAGAACAAAAGTAATGTAAATAATAAGATGGAAAGATAATAGATTCATAGACAGATAGAGAGATAGACAGACATGTGCACACTTGTAAACTGTTCAATAAGGATATGTGTCATTCTCTTATATTGCCCTTACCCAGTTACAAACGTTTAGCTGCTGGCATGGAAATTTCCCAAGTGCACTGGGATTATAGCTAATTATGCCACTTTTGGGTAACATATTGCAATCAAATCATTCTTTTATAAACCCATATGTTTGAGAATGAACTTCCTGGGAAGATGTATGTGGCTTATAAATACCCTTTGGAATGTCAACATCTGCATGTGTTGTATTCCTTGTCAGACCTGTCACTGTCAGCCTATATGGAGACTTGACAGCTCTAACAACAAAAATATGCTCATAGTATTATGAGAGTTGTTCCATTATTGCTGTCACTGCGGCGTCTCCTAAACAGCGCCTATCTGTTCACTTTAACTTTTGTTTTTTGAAGATGAGAAGTGTGGCTGATATAATCATAGACATGTGCTTATAACTTGTATTGGGTATGGGATTTGTTTACATGACTTGTAGTTGGTTTGCTAAGAAAAAAGAAATTCTCAGAACACTAGCTTGGATCCGCTGTGCTTGAATATTTTATCTATACTTTGCTGATTACAAAGATTACATTGTAATTAGCTGAATAAGAAACCACCCATAATCATACATATTAAATATATTGATAGAAATAGTCCATCACTATTACATGCACAGTATATGTTGATCTGTAAAATATCCCATCACGTGTATATTTTCTTTCTTTCTTTCTTTCTTTCTTTCTTTCTTTCTTTCTTTCTTTCTTTCTTTCTTTCTTTCTTTCTTTCTTTCTTTCTTTCTTTCTCATATGTAATTATTTTTATAATTGTTATCTTTATTGTATTTCACACCAACATGTTTCAAATGGTTATCTATATAAGTATAGTGCAAATGGCTATCTATGAATCACTATCTATTATTGTTGTTTTTATCACCAACACGTTCCAAATGGATTTACAATAGAGGATGGGAATATAGTAGTAAAAATACAGAACAGCTTTAGAAAAAAACGTGTGAAGGCCCTGTTTGCCAGAACAGACTGCCAATATTTATATGTATGATTATATATATATATATATTGCGTATGTATGTGTATGGTTGTACATCTGTGTGTGCAATAATGCAGAGTAGGCCTTTTCTAGCATTTTGAATAATGTGTTTTTAAAGAACATATATCATATGTTTTACTATGTATATGCATTGTAATATTTACGAGTTGTGATATTAGTGCATTGTATGGTATGGTTCATAGAAATTGTACATCCTGGAGGTAGATGCTTGGATGGCAGGGTGTGTATTTTTCTGTCCTTCACAGTTCTGTGAGTTTGGAGTATAAGACTCCAAAGGTTTTTGCAGAGATTCTACATAGAAAGAACACAATAGGCATAATAATACAATGAAAAACAGAGTACATACTGATATCTATATTTTCTAAAAAGTGATTGGGATTGGTTATATGTGTTGAAAACAAAGTCTGTATTTTCTGAATCATCTGTTGCGTAAAATGGTATTTTGATTTTGGGGTGTGTGCGTACATGGATGTTTGCAAATTAAATTAGTGACACATAATGAAGTGCTGGTCTCACACTATGATCTACATTCCAAGATAATCAGTGGGATTGCCCAAACCATTGATTGACGTGCGTTGCCATTGGCTGCTTTGTCCAATGTCAGATGTCCTTTATCAGAAAATCAATAGGGTGATACGCAATTGACTGTCATCGGACCGGTCAGTATTTAGCCTCCGTCCAGTCCAGCATGTTAATTAGCCAGGTCATTATTTTCCTGGCTAAATAGATGATTTCATTTGACTGAGCCTTTGTGTTGTCTTCAGGCAACCTCGCAGGCATATATCATGTTCAAAAGGAAGGATAATATTCTAGTTACCTTAACATAAAAGAAAAACTTTTGTGAAACAAAATATAGCAAAGTAAGAAACCATTTTGTTTTCATCATTTTGTCCCATATGCCTACATTATCCAATGATATGGTATATAGTTAGACACTCGTTAGAACAGGTATTCAGAATAAAAACAACAAATTATATATTTTACGAACGATGCATTGGGGATGACCAAGGTAGTAACCTACATTTCTCAAGCTGTGCCTTATTGCTACGGGTCACAATTAATATTTCATGGTACATAATGGTTAATTCCTTTAGGTCCTCCTGTTTTTGTAAATTAACCCTTCATGGGCTACTTTCAGTATCATTGTTCTCTTAGTTGTTGCTGTATGCAAAAATATGCTGATTTCAAAAACAAAAACAAAAAAGCACATAATCTGATCATTTTGACAGCTGTATAATACAAGTGATGTATCAACATTTTGCTTTAAGATGATATTATTTTGCCAACACGCTCTTGACAGCTGATGGAACACATTGCATTGACATATGGTATGCTAATGACAAATCAAATATTTTAATCAACTTTTAATAGTTTAAAAAATTCTCAATCTTAAGAAATCAGGCTACAAAGTCATTTGTACCCTTGTGTTTGCATTGAATCTCATTACAGACGATAAAGCATTTGCCATGGCTTGCTGGTGATTTTGGTTTAGAGTACAGTAGTTTGCTAAAAGCATTAAGAAAGGTGTCTTCTACAATACTGTTTAGGTGTTCTCATAGTCCTCATGACCTCAGTCTTTGTTTGAATGCATCTGCAAGAAAAAAAGGAAGCAATAACAAAAATAATATTAAAACATTCTCTAAATGATTACTAATAACAGTAATAGTAGTAGTAATAATAATTTATAAATACTAATTTTAAAGAACTGAATAGCAGTCTTATTGCTTAAGAAGCTAAAGAAAAAACGTGAATGTGTGCATGGTAGAGATGTAAAATATATTTCTGACTGATAGAAGGGAAGGCTCAGCCATTCTCTTAATACTGATGTTAAAGCAAAAAGCAGCTTATCATTCTACAAGGTACTAATGAATTGGCATGAGAAAGATGCTGAAGTGGGCATTGCTTTAGCCAAGAAATGGCACTTCTATTCTGTGTAGTTCCTCATTATATTAATGGTGCTTTCATTCTGCATAGTTGACCACTTTGAAATGACTCTTCCATGCTTTGTAGTTGACCACTTTGAAATGGCTCTTCCATTCCATGCAGTTGACCACTTTGAAATGGCTACTCCATTCTGTGTAGATGACCACTTTGAAATTGCTCTTCTATTCCATGAAGTTGTCCACTTTAAAATGGCTCTTACATTCTGTGTAGATGACCACTTTGAAATGACTCTTCCATTCTGTGTAGATGACCACTTTGAAATGGCTCTTCTATTCCATGAAGTTGACCACTTTGAAACGACTCTTCTATTTTGTGTAGTTGACCACTTTGAAATGACTCTTCCATTCTGTGTAGTTGACCACTTTGAAATGGCTCTTCTATTCCATGAAGTTGACCATTTTGAAATGGTTCTTCCGTTCTGCAAAGATGATTGCCCTACAATGGCACTTGCATTCTGCATACCTGAACACTAAACAATAGTTCTTTCAACCTGTGTGGTTGACTACTCTAAGGGGCAGATTTACTAAATAAATAATTATTGCAAATACCTGTGTGGAGATATCTAGTCAGGGGAATTTTGAATAGAATATAACTATTTGAAGTAGATATAGACAAAGGTAAATATTAATATTTAAATTAAAAATGCCCTAAGGCTGGTTTATAACAAAGGCTAGGTGCATACATACTAGACCGTATTTATTAAAGAGCTAGAAGAAAAAAAATCTAACCAATCTGTTTCCCATAGCAACTAATCAATACATTTTCAGTCTATGGATGACTTTTAGACACATTGATAAAATAAGCAGATAGTAGTCATCTTTATCTTGCTCATACAAAAATGCTGGATAAAATAAAGCTGATTGGTTCACAGGATAGTGTAGACTTTAATCTGTTATTCAGTAGAAAAATACCTGTGTAATACAAAATATTTTCTTGCCAATGTGGGACAAGATAACTCACTGTGCTCCAGGCCTGTACATCTGCATTTTTATACTTGCGTTTGTGTTTTTCATTTGGTTACTATTATTATTATTGGTGTTTTATAAGTCTCAGCACTTTCCTGCTGACGTAAGAATGCTTGCTAAGCAGTAGACAGAGACAAATTTAGTTCAAGTATTTAAAACATGAACATGACTATTGTGTGATTAAAACATTTTCTTACAACATGGAAAGGCAGATAGGCAGAGCAGGGTCACAGTTTAATGGTGCTTTTATGGTGGGTGCTCTTATCTCTTCTACATGTCAATCAAAACTGTTCTTAGCAGATGGGTTGTATATATTATTATTGTGTGTTTCCATTATTATTGTGAATTTTTATTTTATTAATTTTTATAAAATGATAAAATAGCCCTTCAGCCCCCAAAAATCTTACAATAAAATGTTCACTGTAGGGCCCATGATTGTAGCTCCTGGTGTGTTTTTGTATTGTAGAGGAAATCTACACATATAAAAGGAATAGAGACTGTTCACTTTCCAAAGTCAATGTTCTCAGAGCTTAGTGAATAAGATGTGGTCACTACAATCACCCAAGCATGCGCCAACATTTTTTTTTTCTTTTTTGTTTTCCTTGCACATAATTGGTAATTGAAAGCGAAAGAAGACTGAACCTATTTTCTATCATTCACCTTGCAAAATGAACAGCCTCTACTCCTTTATTAAAGCAACCCTAATATACCTAGATACAGAATATGTTGTGAGAAAGGAATCCAATACCCTATCACTGCATATCAGCAATCTGCCATGCTGCTAAGTGTTGTGGTATATGTTTTTCATAATGCTCTTAGGCCCCTTTCACACGGACATGTCCACTGACACCCGTCGCTCCTGGATCCGCTTGAGACCCGTAAAGTCTGACAGAGGAAAACCCCATTTTACCATCCATCTGTGGATTGGATCGGATGAAAACAGACAGGCGGATCCATTGTTATCCGTTTTGCCATAGTGGAGAACGGGGGCTCTGATGGATCCGTCTGCACAGAGAGCACAGTGATCCCCGCTGAGCAAACAGAGTCCGTTTACGGACACGGCTGTGTGAAACCAGCCTTAAGGTTGTGTGAAAACAGCCATACAATAGCTAATATTCACTAATTGATGAATTGGTAGTGTAGAGATTACCAATAAATATTATTGTTGGGATTGTTTAGTTTTGAATAGAATTATTTTCCAGAACACTGAAAATTAAGACGGAGAGGTCAGCATTTTATCTAAATTCAGATGCCTGGTGACCTACTGTATATCGGAATAGGTGGCTCCTAAACCTGTTGGTCAGCTCTGCCTGTTCATCACCCCATTTAGATGGAAGTTGGCACTATTGCTGAGTACTATCTCATTTATTATTGGATATGACGTTCAAATATCGGCAAACTCATTTCTTTGAATTACTCTGACTATTTGAGAGTTCCTTTCTGTACTAGTTTGTTATTTGGAATTAAACATATACATGTTGGCAGAAGGATTTATATATAAAAAAAAAACCCAGCAAACTGATGTATTTTTTGACTACCATTCATGCGGTGGAATTGTGTTTGAAAAATATATATTATGCAGAAAAATAACCACTTGAAATATCAGTCTGTCCAAAGGTGATATTCTACTTTCTGGTATTCTTTAATGGGTTGAGGCACTTACTGTATGTTTTCTTTTTACATTAGTCCAAGCCATAGCAGTTGTTAATTTTCTGAGTTCTGAGCTCCCAGCTCCTCCCACTTGCCTTTTACATTATGCCATAATAGACTTTTTTTGCTGCAGCAAGGAGGTGAATTTCCATGAAAAACATAAGCAGAGAAAACTCAAAAGATGCTGGATCTACCCATTTTTTTTGGGGGGGGGGGGGGGTTAAAAGAGTGAATGGCTAAAACATTGCTATTTTGGAGAAATTTTCCTTCACTTCCTATCTCGGGGACACATAAAGTAGTGAAAGGAAGTCTCTATAAAGCCTCTATTGGGCCTCACTCACACTTATGCATTACAGTCCATGTAACATGGTTTCCTATGGGTCATGTTCACATCTGTGCATTTTATAGAAAGGGCCAGGGACTTTTTTCTGCTTTTTGGTTCCATAGAATTCAATGGGTCAAAAATGTGTATGGAAAAATCCCAAATGCACCCGGAATATGCAAACTGCAACCTGTATAGGTGTGAACCAGGCCTTAGACCAGGGGTCCTCAAACGTTCTAAAGAAAGGGCAAATTTACTGTCCTTCAGATTTTAAGGGGGACGAATTGTGGCCAATAGAAGTAAACGATGCCCAATCTTTGGTATTAGGGGGAGAAATAGTTGGTGTCGTTGGAAGGAATAGTGCCCCATTGTTGGTGTCAGTGGAAGAAATAGTGCCCCACTTTTGGTGTCAGTGGCAGGAGTTATGCCCCATTGTTGGGGTCAGTGGCAGGAAATATTAATATTATTATCATACAGGATTTATATGCCCCATTGTTTGTTTCAGTGGCAGGAATAAAGCCTCAAGGGCCAGACAGAGGCAAGCAAAGGGCCGCATCCAGCCCCAGGGCCACAGTTTGGAGACCACTCCCTTAGACAGTTGTTACCAAAACAAGTGTACCAATTGTAAGGTTTTCCCTTTTTCCTGTTCTGGTGACATCTCAAGGCCTTGAAATTTCTATTCACTTTTAGTCACAGGGTCAATAAAAGAAATATAGGGTGAATCTGTCTAGCAGGGGCACAAAAAAAAAACTGACTGGGTCCTAACCCTTCCCTACCCTATCCAAGAAAATAAGGCTGTGGATGCACTTTAATGTCCTTGTTGGCATGCAATGTATTTGTGTGTTTGAAGGGAGGCCATCAGTGATCATGATAAATTACGATTTTTGATGTTGCCAAATTTAATGCAGTATTAAACCCAAAACCAAAAATGTAATATATTTCAGCTTATCAATCATCAGATGTGGTGTCTGCATCAGTTTTCTTTTCTTTTTTTTTCCATCTGTTTTCACTTGGTGATCTGTCCGGTAACACACCTCCTGTATTAGAGTGCCTCCACTCTGGATGAATGGGGGCACAGCAGACAGCAGCATTGTTAGTCTGGGGAGGAGGGGGGGGCTAGATGTACTAGTAGATTTAAATACACTAACAAATTGAAAATAAACTCCAGCCAATACTTTATAAGCATTTACAGTGAACAGTTTTTCCTTTTGGGATGAAGAGTTTTTCATCGATAAATAAAAGTTGACCATTGTAAGCCCCCCTGTCAGTGGTAAATGGTTTGTCTCATCTCTGTAACAGATTAATCTGCAATAGAGCTTTTGAAAAGCATTAGACTTACTGGCCGGATCACCAAGCCTAAAAAAGAAAACAAATGCAGCCATTACATCTAAGATTTGGTAAACTGCAACATAATAAATGTTTGCTTTGGGGTGTAAGTGCTTTAATATAAAAAGCCATAACAATACAAAATAGGGTAAAAGACAATAAAAAACACCTTTGCGTTCTTTAGTATACCTTCCAAGTAACAGCAAACCATCCAAAAAAAGAAAATGAAGAGCAGCCGGTATGGTTAAAGGAGTAGATTATGTGGGCTGAAAAAAGTAAGATTATTTCAGTATGAAATCCAATAACATTGAGGCAGATTACAGTAAGGCTGCAGATAAAAGGACCAGTTGGATTTTTCTATCTTCCAACTCTGCCATGGCAATAAATGAGCTTGTTTCATCGCCACTGTGTTTTTCAGACCAAACTGTTCCCTATGACAGGTTTGTGTCACGTCTCAAGATGTGCACCTCTTATCTTGTCCGCTGACAGCTCGAGAGGCAGGGCTGGATTCGGTGATAAAATTAAATCGATTAATCCTTTATCCACCATCCGATTTCTAGTGATCCGTGTAATGACAGCAATTTGAGATTGCATCAAGGGCATTAGCCGTGATGGTTGAACTTAAATTTAGAATTAAAACGCGGGATTCGTGAATACGCATCTAAATACGACAAGCTTTTTCCTCCCTGTGAAACAGACGCTGAATCCTCCATATCCACCCTGCAGTTAGTTTTTAATTTCAACTGCTTAACCTTTCCCACTTAGATCATTATGCAGAATCATATGGTGTAGGCAGACTGTAGAGTTCAGCCAGAGCTATCATTGACATTATAACAAGGTAACTTTTTAATAACACACTGCTTAGATTATGTCTCACACTCTATTATACGAAATTAAATTTATACCCCCAGTGTAGCGTTTCGTAGCTGCCTATTTCTTTTGTATCAAAGAATTTATGTTGCTGAGCCACGCAAGGATAAAACGATGTTTTTGATCACTGATCTCATTAAATGCAAAGAGAGATAAAATTTACATATTTAGATTTTACTACATAAATAGGTTATTTAACCAACTATAGTATATTTACATTTTGGTGAGCTGGGACTGAATTGTATGATTATTCTAATCCCCACCATCACCCACAGCCCACCTCCTTCAGTCTGTTCTTAAAGGAAACCTGTACTGAGAGAGATATGGGAGCTTCCATTGCTGACCTCCTACTGAAGACGCTAGTTGCCTGGATGGTTTGCATTGGCAGTCTCTGAATTCCGCTCAACACAAATTACCTATAATAGCATACCTTTAGTGTGACAGTTTGATGATGGAGAATGGCCACAGATCACCAAAGTCACACTAGTCACCAAGACATAAAAATGCCATACATGAATGAAAGAAACTCAAAAGTAAAGTGGTTGTAAAGTCTCAAGGTTTTTCACCCTAATGCATTCTATGCTTTATGGTGGAAAACCTTCTGTGCTGCAGCTCCCCCCATACCCCCCCTTTTGTGCACCTGAGCAAGATCCAATCCAGCAATGTACACGAGCGCAGTGGCTCCGACTGCTACCTCTCTCCTCATTGGACAGATTACTAGCAGCAGGAGCCATTGGCTCCTGCTGCTGTCAATCAAATCCAGTGACACGAGAGTGGGAGGAGGGGCTGAGTCCTGCTGTCTGTGTCAATGGATGAAGCAGCTGGACTTGCAAGCGAGCCCATGTGGGTGCTCCCAGGGAAATCAGCTTTTGGTGGGGGCACCCCATGAGGTGGAGGGGCCTGGGGTGCCGGTGGGGCACCCCAGAAGAGGAGGATGTGGGCTGCTCTGTGCACCATTGCACATAGCAGGTAAGTATAGGCAAGTTTGTTATTTTTATTTTTTTAAAAACTAGGGTTTACAACCCCTTTAAATTGCACCAGATTTGCAAAATGGATAGCATTTTACCCATATTTACTTTTTGTTTCTTAATTCACCAAATAAATTAAAGCCCGTAACAGGAAGTGAAACCTTCATTTGGTGCAGGATAACAAACCAATCATTTTAGAAAGCGATTACATCGAACAGAAACCTTTATAGGGTGCTACTGCTCTGGACACATTATGTTGGAGAGTCTATGGGGTGGATTTACTAAAGGCAAATAGACTGTGCACTTTGCAAGTACAGTTGCACCCTGCAAGGGCATTTTCTCCAGAGCTTAGTAAATGAGGGAGCTCTGCTGCCTTCCATCATCCAATCATGTGAAAGCAAAAATGCTGTTTTATTTTCTTTACATGTGATTGGGTATTATTTGCAAAGTGAAGCTTCACCACATTTACTAAGCTCAGGAGCAACTGCACTTGCAAAGTGCAGTCTATTTGTTTTTAGTAAATCAGTACCATACTGCTCTGCCTTTTTACTTACCAGGTTTTTGCTCGCATTTCATTCTGTACAGGGTATAACATTGGGCAGGGCCAGGACAAGGGGTGGGCAGGAGGGGCGGCTGCCCTGGGCACTATGGGAGTGAGGTGATTTAGGAGCATTTGTGCTGTGAGGGGGGATGAGAATATTTATGCTAGGAGGAGGGCATTTGGGGAGAATTTTTGCTGAGGGGGGATTAGAACAGGGGGGGAGAAGATGTGTACTAGGAGGGGAAATTTTAGGGGTAGAGGATTTGTGCTAGGAGGGGTGAATTTTTTTTAGGGGGTTAGCATTGGAGCTGGGGGGATTTGGGGGTTTGAGGGATGCAAAGATTTGTGCTGAGAGGGGGATTTTCAGCAGGGGGGTGGATTTGTACTGGGAAGAGGGGGAATTTGGGAATTTATGCTTAGGGGGTAAGAATGCAGATTAGTGCTCAGTGCTTGGGCTCTAGATGACCTTGTCCTGGCACTGACAATGGGATTGATTTGCTAGACTAGACATTTACTAGACTAGAAGACAAATAGAAATAGGAAGTGCAGCTGCTCCAGAGCTTAGTAAATGAGATGAAGCTTCACTTTGCAAAGAATATCCAATCACATGCAAGTAAAATAAAAAAACAGCATTTTTGTTGGCACGTGATTGGATGATGGAAGTCAACAGAGTTACTAGGCTCTGGAGCAACTGCACTTGGCGCATATGTGGCTAGTTACTAAAGCTGGAAAGTGAAAAATCTGTTTCTGCAGAGAAACCAATCAGCTTTCAGGTTTTATTGCCAAAGCTTAGCCACTTACCCACTGGAGCCCTTTTTTACATTTGTTGGTTACACGTTAAAAACTGTTTTTTTTGGCTAGAAAATTACTTAGAACCCCCAAACATTATATATTTTTTTCAAACACCCTAGAGAATAAAATGGCGATTGTTGCAATACTTTTTGTCACATGGTATTTTCACAGCGGTCTTTCAAGCGCAATTTTTTGGGAAAAAATTCACTTTTTTGAGTTAGAAAATAAGACAACAGTGAAGTTAGCCCATTTTTTTTGTATACTGTGAAAGAGGATGTTATACCGAGTAAATAGATACCATACATGTTACGGTTGAAAATTGCGCACACTTGCGGAATGGCGACAAACTCTAGTATCTAAAAATCTCCATGGTGACGCTTTAAAATTTTTTAACGGTTAACAGGTTAGAGGTGCAGAGGAGGTCTTTTGCTAGAATTATTGCTCACACTCTGGCGATCATGGCAATATCTCATATGTGTGGTTTGAACTCCGTTTTCATATGCGGGTGTGACTTACGTATGCGTTTTCTTTGCTGCGCAAGCTCGCAGAGACGGTGGCGCTTTAAAAATTTTTTTTTTTATTTATTTAATTTCTTTTAGCACTGTTCCTTTAAAAAAAAAAAAAACATGCTGAGCACTTTTATTGCTATCACAAGGAATGTAAACATTACTTGGGATAGTAATATATGGTGACAGGTACTCTTTATGGAGGAGACCCCCCAACCCCCCATCCCTCCTTTACACTTCACAGTATTCAGATCGCCAAAAACTGTGATTCTGAATACTGTCATTTTTTTAAAACCGGCGCGTTGGCCACCGAGTAAACCGGAAGTGACGTTGTGACATCACTTCCCGAACTTGACGAAGGAGACCTGATCGGAACCGATTCCAGCTTCCTTCAGGTCTCCTTCTAGCCGGCAGACGCGCTGGATCGTAGCTCCGGTCTCCCGGTGAGACGGGAGGCCCGAGAAGAGCGGCGGAAGGCAGCGGGAGGGGGGGGATGTTCCCTCCTGCCCCGGGGATAACGGCCAAGCGGCTCCCAAAAATCGCCGGAAAGCCGACCGCCCGCTCTAAAAAATGGTACCGGGATATAGCCTGCAGCTGCAGGCTATATCCCGATACCTCCACTTAACCACTTCAGATCCGCGCTATAGCCAAAGTACGGCTCCAGCGCGGATCTGAAATGCCCGGAGGACGTCCATGGACGTCCTCCACTGAAAATGCTCCCACGCGCCCCCTGGCGGCAGCGGCGGCGCGCATGCGCGCCGCACGCTGCGCGAGCATGCCCGCGGGTCGGGCGGACTCGATGTCCGCCCGGACCCGCCGATCACCTTTAGGAGCCTCAGAACGGGGAACCGCCGTTGTAAACACGGCGGTTCCCCGTTCTGTGACAGGGGACATGCCAGATCTACTGATCCCTGTCACTGGGATCAGTGAGATCTGTCATGTCCCGGCCAGCCCTGCCCCCCCACAGTTAGAACACAGCCAGGGAACATTTATTAACCCCTTCACTGCCCCCTGCTGGTTAACCCCTTCACTGCCAATGACATTTATACAGTAATCAGTGGACATTTAAATTTCTGATCGCTGTATAAATGTCATTGGTCCCAAAAATGTGTAAAAAATGTCCGACATGTCCGCCCCGATATCGCAGTCCCAATAAAAATCGCAGATCGCCGCCATTACTAGTAAAAAAAAAAAAATAATAAAAACGCCATAAATCAATTCCCAGTTTGTAGACGCGATAACTTTTGCGCAAACCAATCAATATACGCCGATTGCGATTTTTTTTTTACCAAAAATATGTAGAAGAATATATATCGGCCAAAACTGATGAATAATTTTTTTAATGGATTTGTACTTTAGCAAAAAGTAAAAAATATTGTTCTTTTTTGCAAAATTGTCGCTCATTTTTTGTTTATAGCGGCGATCAGAAATGGCGCAGAGGGGATCAAATACCACCAAAAGAAAGCTCTATTTGTGGGAAAAAAAGGACGCAAATTTTATTTGGGTACAACGTCGCACGACCGCGCAATTGTCATTCAAAATGCGACAGCGCTGAAAGCCAAAAATTGGTCTGGGCAGGAGGGGGGTTTAAGTGCCGGGTAAGGAAGTGGTTAAAGGAGCAGCCGTATATATACGGCGATTGGCGTTAATTGGTTAATTGAACAAGCTGAATTTAGAAGCTGATTGATTACCATGCACAGCTGCACCAGATGCTGAGTGCACCAGTTTTAGTAACTATCCCCACAGTCTATTTGCCTTTGATAAATCAACCCCATTGTCTTACCTATTTCTTTCTTACCCCCCCTCCCCCCCCACCCTGTTCTTTCTGTTTACTGGTTCATCTTGGCTTAGGTTTGCTGTAGACAACACTTTTAAATAGGTAACGTGACAAAAAAATATATATATATTATTTCTTTTCATTCTGCACTCTCTAGCTTTAGTAAATTAACCCCAATGTGTTTTTCCTCCCCTGTGAGCTTTACAGGTGAAGGTTACAATGTAAATTTAAGTTCCCTGTGAATAGTACAGTAGTGTCTTACATTCCAGTGAGTTTAGGAATCCATTAAAACCAAGTTTTCAGAAATATATCAGCGGCTATTATCCTTAATGTTTCCATTTCATAACTCAGGACATGGTAAAGCTCCAATCTCAGATCTGGAAGCTCAAATGACATACTAATGATCTGAGGTTTGGGGTGGGCTGCGGCACCATGGAAAAAAGTGAAGGTTCATAAAGCCACGTATTTGTTCTTGCTTTTATCTCATTGAGTTAAGATTCAATGAACACATGATATCTCAAAATAATAATTAGCTATATAGAAGCTTTGAAGGTCTTTGTATGATATGAGGAACCTCTTCAGATTTTGAACCCGAACTCTGCTGGCTTAGTTGTACCTTTTTCCAATGTACGTTCACAGTAATACAAGCAAGGCAAAATCCTTGCATGTAAGCATTGCAGTCAATGAAACCTTAGCTATCTTCATGGTTCCGACACAGTAGAGTGTGAACATCACAGCCGTCACCTGCAGCAGTTAAATCGGCCTTCAGAAACGTAAGGATCCTGAGGTCATTCTTTGTTACGCAGGTGAAAAAAGATTTTTTCTTCACAACGTCAGGAAAAGAACGTGGAATTCATTCTTTCCTTTAATATTAAGTGGAGGAAAAGTCAAACTTGATGCACTCTCACAATGATAGCAGTTTTATGATAAAGTAAACTGTGTTATTAATTGTTTGGTAGATAATGTACAGGAGGGTAATGATTTCTATTGTGTCTTAAATAAAATGTATTGTGTATATAATGTTATGAAGATATTTTTTTTTTTAGGAAGAAAAGCAGTATTTTATTCTTAAAATAGGAGTTATTTACATGTCCTCACCTAGATCACAAATCCTCATCATAGGATAATGGATAGAGTCACGTCAATCATTCTATAATGCCCTTGTGGCTAACTGTAAATCCAAAACGGCTGGTCTATAGCACAGTCTAATTCTACAGTCATCTATTTCTACCTATGTACAGCTCTTTTGTAGACTATGTTGTCTCCATCAGAGGAAGATATAGAACACACCAATCTATGAGGTAGAACTTGAAGGGCGACCAAACTTGAATAGCTAGCCAGCCTATGGTAAAATGAGGCACATACCATTGGTTTCTTGGACCGTTGTTGGAAGTAAGGACTTGTAAGAGGGAATATTCTACTTTGCAGACTTCCCGATCAGGCTTTTTCTGGCACTTTTTGTTTACAAGTTTAAATCTGTATTTTTTGATAGAAAATTACTTATAACCCCCAAACATTATACAGTGGGAATAAAATGATGATTGTTGCAATTTTTATGTCACATGATATTTGGAAGAAATAAAATTTAATGAATAAAAAAACAAAACAAAACACAATATATGCCCCATTTTTAATATGAAAGATGATGTTACACCGAGTAAATTGATAACTAACCTGTCACACTTTAAAATAGCATGGAATGGTGACAAACTATGGTATTTTCATAGGTGATGTTTGAAAAGCCTTTGCAAGTTACTTGTTTAGGCTGGTTCACACTATAAGACACAAAAACGGTCAGACGTTTGATCCTACTTTGCCCTGCAACATCGGTCCTTCTTCTGTCCTACTTTGGTCCTACTTCCATCCTTGGTCCTACTTCCATCCGACTTGAATGAACAAGATAAGATTTTGCTCCGACATTTAGATAGTGACTTGTCCTTTGACCAATCAAAACAATCCCAGTGGGAGATAAATTCCTTTTACTGTTGCTGTTATCACCAAGTCTAATGTCACAAGTCGGAAGGTTAGAACAAGGATCCTAATTTGATCCTTCTTCAATGATATTCAATGGGCTGAAGTAGGACCAAGGAACCTTTTTCAAAGTCGGACCGACTTGTTTCGGACCAGTTAAGACGGCTCTCATAGGGAAACATTGATTTTGTGACGTAATGCGACTTGTGCTCATAATGTCGGTCTGTTTGTCGGACAAGTGTGAACCCAACCTAAGAGTTGCAGTTTTTTTGCTATTTATTTTCCTTTTTTTTTTTTTTACACTGTCCCTCTAATTATTGTTTTTTTTTTATCACGTTTATTCCTATTACAAGAGATGTAAACATCCCTTGTAATATAAATAAGGATGGCAGGTCCAGTTTATGAAGAGATTTGGAGTCAAAAAGACCCAAAATCTCCTTTACATTCGAAAGCAAAAGATCAAAAAAAAATGTTTGATCTTTTGCTTTAGAACAAAAAAACTTGCTTATTTCCACCTTGAATCGGAAGTGACATCATGACGTCGCTCCAGTGCTCCAAGGCCATAGGGGCAATCAAAACGGATCTACTCTTTGATCGCCTGCGTGACCAGCCGATGGCAACATCCGGTTGTTTCTCGGTCCCGAGAGACATCAGTGATCGGTGGGAGAGGGGGGATGTCCCCTCCCGCCACTTCTGAAAGCATTCCAGTGGCTCATGACCCGGTTAACCACTTGCAAACTGCAACGTACAGTATCTCACAAAAATGGGTACACCCCTCACATTTTTGTAAATATTTTATTATATCTTTTCATGTGACAACACTGAAGAAATTACACTTTGCTACAATGTAAAGTAGTGAGTGTACAGTTTGTATAACAGTGTAAATTCGCTGTCCCCTCAAAATAACTCAACACACAGCCATTAAAGCGGAGTTCCATCATTTTCTTTGTTTATTAAAAGCCAGCAGCTACAAAAAGTGCCCACCGATGGGGCTGTACGGAGCCTCGGATCTCTCCCCCTCCCCTCTGCGGCGCCATCATTCCTACTGTGGACACGCATTGCGCATGCGCGAGTGGTGCTGCGCTTTGTGATTGGTCTCAAAGTCTTCTAGGACCTGTCCTGTGTCCCAGAAGACTTCGGGAGGGAGGGGGAAGGAGACCTTCCACTTCCGATCGCCTAAGGCGACCAGAACAGAAGTGCTCGTAAAAATCAGGTATCCGCATCCCCCCCTCCTCCCCAAAAGCTCTGTTTTACCATCAGGAGCTGGGGAGGAGGTCTTAAAGCGGAAGTTCCACTTTTGGGTGGAACTCCACATTAATGTCTAAACCGCTGGCAAGTGAGTACCTCTAAGTGAAAATGTCCAAATTGGGCCCAAATAGCCATTTTCCCTCCCCGGTGTCATGTGACTCATTAGTGTTACAGGGTCTCAGGTGTGAATGGGGAGCAGGTGTGTTAAATTTGGAGTTATTGCTCTCACTCTCTTATACTGGTCACTGGAAGTTCTACATGGCACCTCATGGCAAAGAACTCGCTGAGGATCTGAAAAAAAAGAATAGTTGCGCTATATAAAGATGCTCTAGGCTATAAGAAGATTGCCAAGACCCTGAAACTAAGCTGCAGCGGTTAGGTTGAAGGGTCAGGGGGTAAGCCTGTCAATGCTCAGACCATACGCCACACACTGCATCAAATTGGTCTGCATGGCTGTCGTCCCAGAAGGAATCCTCTTCTAAAGATGATGCACAAGAAAGCCCGCAAACAGTTTGCTGAAGACAAGCAGACTAAGGACCTGGATTACTGGAACCATGTACTGTGGTCTGATGAGACCAAGATAAACTTATTTGGTTCAGATGGTGTCAAGCGTGTGTGGCGGCAACCAAGTGAGGAGCACAAAGACAATTGTGTCTTGCCTACAGTCAAGTATGGTGGTGGGAGTGTCATGGTCTGGGCCTGCATGAGTGCTGTCGGCACTGGGAAGATACAGTTCATTGAGGGAAGCATGATTGCCAACATGTACTGTGAAATACTGAAGCAGAGCATGATCCCCTCCCTTCGAAGACTGGGCTGCAGGGCAGTATTCCAACATGATCATGTGGAAGCAAAAATGCATTTATTTTCATTTTCCTTGCACGTGATTGGGTATTCTTTTGCAAAGTGAAGCCTTACCTCATTTACTAAGCTCTGGAGCAACTGCACTTTGAAAAGTGCACAGTCTTTTTGACTTTAGTAAATCAACCCCACTGTGTTCTGACAGGAGA
>BLSH010158756.1:3453191-3468874 GCA_018402905.1 Glandirana rugosa | reverse complement strand
GAGTGACCTCGTGACCCGACACCTCCCCACCCCCACCGGCTGAGTCCGAGAGTCGCCGAGCGACTCTCCGGCACGGCCCACAGCCAGGTTCCTAGACCGCCTAGGGCTGAAGTTCCAGCGCTACTACGCCCCGGACCTGGCTGAAGGCACTGCAATCGTCTCTCGCCTGAAGTCGGGCGACAGTCGACTTTTGCCTGGTGTCCTCACGTTTTGCTTGACGTGAGGACACACGGCATACATATCTGTCAGCTGTCAGAAAGAAGTGCAAGAATTAACATTTTGGCTCACCTTTTAAAGTCCTTTCACATCTTCACATTGTGATAACACATAATATAATGTGCAGTGGTGTGCAGACCGCTACCTAACTACATTGGGTTTTAAAGGAGAAGTACAGCCAAAGCTTGTTTGGCTGAAATTCTACTGGGGATCACAGGAGTGCAGTTCGTTTTGCACTCCTGTGGTCCGTTTTCAGCTGACAGCGGGCTGAAGTCCGCTCTCTGCTAACGTCACGGAAGTCGGTCCAGGCCCCGCATCATCGCGACCTTGAAGTCGGGATCCGCCAGATCCTTGGACCGACACCCGGCACGGCCTCTCAGCGAGCCGCTGAGAGCCTGAGTCGGCCACCCCCACCCCTCCACAGCCCAGTGCTCCAGTGAGTGTGGAGGGCCAAGCAGAAAGCTGTGACTGACAGTTACCATTTCTCCGCTCAAGGAGCTGTGAGAACCGATCGGCAGTGTTTGATCACTCGGTTCTCGAGGCGCCAGGGGAGCGATGCAGCATCAGACCGATGCTGCATCCACCTAGATAAGTAGGATTCTTAAAAAAAAACAAAAAACATACTTCTCTTTTAATGGCACGCAACATGCTACACCCACATGTGACCTTAAGCCTTTGCAAAAAAAAAATCTTTGAATATATTCAGTTAGCCAATTGATGATATTGTATATGTATATATATATATTTTTTTTCATGACATTAACGCCTCGTACACACGCACCGATTATCATACAACCGCACGTCCAACTTTTTGTCCTAATTGGCTGTCTGTGGTGTTGTCTAGCATACTGACGTGAGTCAAATTATCATCCAACAAAGCCAAACGTAGTGACGTGTTACGAGCGTAGAAAGAGGAAGTTCAGGTAAATGTGATTTGTGACATTTGTTGGGCATTCTGAGCATGCGTGTTTGTACTTACAACTTTTGTTGGTCCAACTTCTGTACACACGAGCCGAAAACTGGCCAACGCCTTGTTGGCCAACAAAAATGTTCTATTCTTCTCAGACAACTTCTGTTGGACGATAATTGGAAATTGGCTGTTGAATCGTGCGTACTAACGGTTGCATTATCAAACAACAGGCTGTTGTACAACCGTTGTTAGGGGCATCTGGTGTTTTTTTTTCTGCCTCTCAATGCCCCTGCCTGTTAGTCTATGTGTCTATGCACACATGGATGTTTACAGGCATTCAGAGGCAGAAAAAACCCCACAGCCAGTGCATCCAGGAGCAGCAGTGGTTGGCAAAAAAAAAATGCTTGACGTGTGTAAACATGTCTAAACACTCATAAACACTAGGCATGTTTAGCACTCGAGTATTAAAGTGATATTAAAGTCTTTTTTTGTTTAACCACTTCAATACCATGGCACTTACCCCCCTTCCCGCCCAGATCAATTTTCAGCTTTCAGCACTGTTGCATTTTTTTTTCAAAGATTTTATTAAACATATTTTCATTATACAAACGTAGAAATACAAGGCACCTTATTTTCAGTTACCTACTGAAAGGTGGTACATTAGTATAATTACAATTCACAAAGTATAAAATGGTTGCATAAGATAAAAGAAAAGAAAAAGAGAAAGAAAAAACAAAAAAGAAATAACAACATTGTTCGCCGTGAATGGAGGCCCAGGATCCCCGGGCACCTGAAGCCAATATGGAAACTCGTTTAGGGGTGACGGGGTTCCCTGAGTATCGAGTCCCTATGCTCTTGACTGCGAGGTCTGGCTGCTTACTTCATCCCGAGTTATGCACATTAGATATTAGCATCTCACTTTGCAGCATAAAGTGTCAACAATATGTAAGCTTTGGTATGGTTGCTAGGAATGAATCCCTGTACTCCCTCATTGCAGCTCAAGTGCTGATAGGAATGAGGGCCTCTAGGTCCAGGAGATAAGTGGCCAGGCCATGGCTCGCGCCCCTTGACCCGACCCTGGTCCCCTGACACTGAAGTCTCCCTCATAGCCAAGGAGAGAGAGAGGGAAAGAAAGAGAAAAAAAAAGGGGGGGGGGGGGGAGGGAAGGAGGGGAAAAGGGGTATGTGAAAGGGAGGGGTAAGGGAAAGCTTACCCACATGTGTTTAGCCTGTCTAGTAAATTTGCGTATATTAGGGGGGGTAACGATTATCACTCTACTGATAATAGATATAGTGCGTCTTGTTCAATCTTCTAGGGAGGTCAGTACTGTAGCAGGAATTGGTACGACTGAGTGTTCACAAATTTCGACCAAGGTTCCCAGATATGTGCATATTCTACTATTTTGTCATTCGCTACTTGAATTAGTTCCTCTAGTTCACTTATGCGTTTAATTTTGAGTGCCCACTCCCTCATCGGTGGGGGTTCGATGGATTTCCAGTAAACCGGTATACATAAGTGTGCAGCATTGATCATATGGGATACTATGGATTTTGTATATTTCCTTCTAGAGAAATCGTGAAGGTCTAGGAGATATTGGGCTGGTGAAAATTCTAAGGGCAGTGAGGAAAGTTCAGAGGTGATATCATGAACCTTACGCCAGAAGGATTGGATGCCCGGACAGGACCACCAGATGTGGAGGGAAGAGCCCTCCCCTGTACCACATCTCCAGCATGTGTTAGGGACAGAAGGCATGAACCTATGCAATACATCGGGTGTTCTGTACCAACAAGTGAAGATCTTATATACATTCTCTTGAGTATTTACATTAAGTGAACTTTTGTGTATTAGCAGGTGGGCCCACTCCCAGGTAGTCTCATCTATCTCTTTTTCAAGAGCCTTCTCCTAGTATGAATGAATAGAGGATATGGCATCTCGTGATTTCTCAGCACTGTCGCATTTTGAATGACAATTGCGTGGTCATGCGAAACTGTACCTAAACCAAATTTTTATCATTTCGTTCCCATAAATAAAGTTTTTTTGTGGTATTTGATCACTTCTGCAGTTTTTATTTTTTTGCGCTACAAATAAAAAAAATTGAAAATTTTGAAAAAAATTGTTTCTGTCACAAAACTTTGTAAATACGTACGTTTTCTCATCACTGATGGGCACTGATGAGACTACACTGATGAGCACTGATGAGGCAGTACTGATTGGCACTGATGAGGTGGCACTGATGAGGTGGCATTGACGGGCACTGCTGATGAAGCACTTATATGCAGCACCAATGGGCACTGATAGGCGGCACTGATGGGCACTCATAGGCGGCACTGATGGGCACTGATAGGTGGCACTGGGCACTGATAGGTGGCACTGATTGGTGGCACTGGTGGGCACTGATAGGTGCCACTGGTGGGCACTGGTGGGCAGATTGCACTGCAAGGGGGTCATTCCCTAGTGGTCCTGGGTGGCATATGAAATTGGCCATCCATGTTGGGCATTGTTCCCCTTACCTGGTGGTCTAGGGTGGGCTCCCTGGTGGTCTAGAGTGGGCACTTTGGTGGTCAGGGTGGGTTCCTTGAGGGTCCTGGGTGGGCTCCCTTGTGGTCCCTGGGCAGGCTCCCTGGTGGTCCTGGGTGGCGATCCTAGGGGGGCTGCACTGATAAACAATCAGTGCAGACCCCCCTTCAGGAGAGCTGCTGATTGGCTCTCCTCTACTCACATCTGCAGACGTGAGTAGAGGAAAAGCTGATACACGGCTCTTACTGTTTACACTATGATCAGCCGTGATTGGTCACGGCTCATCACATGTTAAAGAACTTCCGATGGAAACTCTTTTCCAAGATCGGTAATGTGGTGGGTCAGACTGACACACCGCACCCCCGATCGCCGTGATGCGCACCCCCACGGGTTATCCTGAAAGATTTCAATAGACGTCCAGTCTGGATAACTGAACCACCACCCGGCCGTCATTTGTCTCTATGCCAGGCGGGAAGTGGTTAAAGATAACAAACATGTTATACTTACCATCTCTGTGCAGTGGTTTTGCACAGAGCAGCCCAGATCCTCCTCTTCTAGGGTCCATTGCCGGCGCTCCTAGCCCCTCTCTTCTGCCAAGTGCCCCCACAGAAAGCAGCTTGCTATGGGGACACCCGAGCAGAGCTGCTGCTCTGTGTGTCCATTGAGACACAAAGCCGTGGCTCGGCATCGCCCCCTCTCTCCTCATTGGCTCACTGACTTTGATTGGCAGGAGCCAATGGTGCCCACTACTGTGTCTCAGCCAATCAGGAGGGAGAGTCCCGGACAGCTGAGGCTATCGTGCAACATTGCTGGATCAAGATGGGGCTCAGGGCGGCTGTGGGGGTTGCTGCACACAGAAGGGTTTTTATCTTAACGCATAAAATGCATTAAGATAAGAAAACTTTCTGCCTTTAGAACCACTTTAATGTATTTCAATGGCCAGAATAAATTCTTATTCTGGCAAATAAAATTAATTAACACCCCAGTACTTGCCACACCTAAACATGCCTAAATGCATTATACATGTTTACAAGTGTCAAGCATTTTTTCTGCCAAAATGCTGCTGCCAGGTGGAAAGGAGTCTAGGAGAGATAGCCAAACGTTCAGTGTGCTAGAGGCCTTATATTTCTCTAATGTAAAATTTGCAGGAACAAAAAAAATCTAAAAATATAATATGAAGTCCTTTGTAGAGGACAGAGGCACAATAAAAAAAGTCCTTTGGTGACCTACTGTAAATCTGATTGGGCTCTCCTGGTCACCTTTTTGCTCTCTCCTTTGCATCATCTTGCCATCTAATGTCTATGGGGTCTTTTTATCTTATCTTTTACCAATATGTTTTTCACCTAAGAATTCATTTGAAAAACGTATGACTCTTGGATGAAATCAATGATAAGTAAATGAACACATGATAAATAGGAAAAGAGTTTTGGCCTAAAACTGGTTATAGATGGATCTCGATTTGGTCAGTTCAGCAGGGACCGGCCAAATTTCAACCTATCTATGGGCAGGCAGGTTGTACAGAAGTTGATCTCTCAACTGACTTCTGTACAACTAACCTGTTGGAAAAGTTTCACTCAATTGGTGCCTATGGCTATAGCTGGTGGTGATGATGAGTGCATTGATGAGAGAATCGATTCAATCTCTTTAGTTTAACCCGCTGAATCATTTATGGTAATACTTACCTCTTCCCCTGCCTACACTGGTAAACTCCTCAAGAGGAATCAGAGGCTAGAGTCTGGGCACTTCTGGTAGTGTTGACCTCCAGTGTCCCCCATAACACTCAGTGGTTCCTCCAGCTGACCACTAAGTCACTACAGTATACAGGTGGTCAGCAGGAGGAACCACTGAGTGCAAGAGGGGACAAGGTAGATAGATATTCCCAGAAGTGTTGTTTTCTGTCCAGACTTCAACTAGCATCTTCTCCTGATCAAAGTGATGTTCAGTAATGCAGGCAATGAAGGAGTACTTACCTTCTTCTTTACAGAAGTAGGATATATTTGGATTTCCATATTGCTATCAGGGTTGCTTTAAGATGTAGATGAGAGAATTCTTTTCCACTTTACTTTGATGCTGACAGCTACTTTAGTTCAGCAAGTGGCCAACTATTTTCTCCTTTTCATGTCTCATAGGTGAAGTCTGCACTTCTGTGCGGCGATTTGGATTCTGTGTCACTTTCTTCAGCCTATAAAGGGTAACTGTAGATTCCCATTGACAAGAGGATTGAAGCTCAGGCAACATAGTGAATACTGAGTAAATGACTGCATGCTGACATTTTTCTCTTCCTCGGCTACGAAGTGCAATCACAATAACACATCAGCTCCGATTTTTATGCTAGACTATTCCTGTGTCATATGACACAACAGGGACTGTTTGCAGGGGACTCATAGAGGGAACCAGAAATGAGACAGTTATAAAAATGACACACTTGTCACCACCTAATTGCCTTCCTGTTCCCGAGATGTCTGAGCTGAGTCCATGTATCTGGCAGTCGATTGCATCCATCCTCCATGGAATCTGAAACCGTCAAAACAAGGGGAATATTTTAACAGAAGTTTTTCTACTGTTTGATATTTAACTCTACATATGCACAATGGTATACAGTTATACGCCCATGTAGACCAGAAGTCCCCATTCCACTATGTGTTAGGCAGTAGCCACATTTAAGCATAACAATGCATTTTGAAGTTAATGTGTTCACCCTTATTCAGGGGAATATGCTTGCTGTATATCTATCAGTGGAGGTCCATCCATTATGGGCGCAGGGGGCGCCACCCCCTAATCCATGCGATCGGCCCCCTAATCTACATGCAGGGCACTGGACGCATGGATTTCAATGGGGTTTTTTTTTTTGAAGCACATGATTAGAGCCTGAGGCTCTGATTGGCTTCAAAATGGCTGCGCTCGGGGCGCAGAGCACTGCGCCCTGAGCCCATGCAATTTTGTGACATTAGCGAGTTAATATTTGCTAATGGCTTCCTGTTTCTCCTCCCAGCCAATCAGGAAGTGGGTTCTGAGATCTGGAGTCCATTGGCTGGGAGTCTGAAGATCCGATTGGCCGGGAGGAGAAGCAGCGACCGCCAAGACATGGAGGAGCCAGAGGGGAGAAGCCGTAGCCGCGACCTGGATGGGACTTGTTTGCCTTCGCCCCGACCCTTACCGGCAAAGCACCAGCTGCCACTGGTATCTATTGTGGTTGGTTTTATTGCAGATGTTTGCCAGGTTGGCTGCTAGCAGTATACACTGGCATAGTACATAGTAGGTTTACTGAGAGCAGACATTGAGGTTGGTTTACTTAAACTGCAGAGTGCAAAATCTGGTGCAGATGTGCATGGTAGCCAGCTTCTAAATTAAGCATTGAGAAAAAACCTGGAAGCTGATTTCTATCTAGAGCTCCACCAGATTTTGCACTAGTAAATCAACCCCTGTATGTTTGCTGAGAGCAGAGGTGGAGATCTACCTGAACAACACGGGAGAAGTCAAAGATCACCGGTCACAGTGCGGCCTCCTCACACCTGAGTTAAACCTCTAATTGCAGGACTACATTGTCGCAAATGCATGCACGGCAATCATGGATCTAAATCAGGTGTTGAGAAGGCAACATATCGCCTCACCACCTATCAACACACACTCAGATCGCTTTTCAGAGGAGCAGCACTTGTGCTCATTCACACGTAAAGTTAGGGGGAGGTAAAACATCAGGATATGATAGAAGTCTATAATAGCAGCCCTATACTATTAAGCCCAGTGTATTGCTTCACACTGATTGGAAGATCTCCTCTTTCCTGCTGCTGGCACCACTCTGAAGACCGCTAGCTGGAATAAGAGATGGAGTGCAGTTGGTATCACTCCACATGGGACAGGAGCCAGCGCTACAGAGGAGACATCGACTTATGCAGCTCTTATTCCCTACTACAGCTCCAACTTTACAAGTAGTCCCTCTGCATTGCACTCTGTTTGATGCTCTAGAATGGTAGGTTAGCAAGCCAGAACCGTGATCTATCAGTCACCTGTCTGCAATCTACTGGTAGATGCCGATCTACAGGTTGCTGACCCCCAGTCTAGGATGTGTTAGATGAATTAACTGCAATCAGTGTGTGGACAGGGTAGACATAAATGGTGCTTCACTTTGCACAAAAGTAGATCTAAAAATAATCACTAAAAGCTCATATAAGCTTTAACATACTAAAATATTTTAAACATTATTTTCAATCTTTTTAAATTTTGGGCTCACATATCATGTCTGCTAGGTTCTTGTTCAGTCACTTCCTGTTATGGGAAGTCAACTGTTCCTCAGTTGTGCACCTGTGATATCATCCCATCCCATACAACGGCTCCTCCTGAGCTGTCAGTTTTTTTTTTTATTCAACCCGTTGGGTGATAGTGTGTACCAAGCTTTAGGGTGAGATTTACTAAAACTGGTGCATACAGAATCTGGTACAGCTGTGCATAGTAACCAATCAGCACCTAATTGCAGTTTGTTCAATTAAGCTATGACAATAAAATCTAGAAGCTGATTGGTTACTATGCACAACTGCACCAGATTCTTTGTGCATCTGTTTTAGTAAATCTTCCCCTAAATGTTATCCGGGTAACTACATCAAATTTGGACCATGATGGACATATGAGAAGTGAAGGAAATATGTTCTTGTGTTTTATATGAAAAATATGAAAGAAGGCATCTCCACCATTCATTTTGCTTGTGTCTGTTGGCCTGTAGCCTGTTGATTGAGCACATATAAATTTAAACGATGGCGGAGATGCTTGTTTTGTTATAATATGAAAAGGGATGTAGATGCATTTATTAGGACATTTTAAAAAATGAACTGGCTGGAAGCTTTTCTGCAGACTTGGAGAAAAAGTTGAAAATTTATACTGATATCCAACTCCAGTCAAGGATTTTTAAGTTTTGGATGGTATGAGGAGGGGATGAAACTTTGGTCATGATCAAAGGTCATGTTTTACGACCATGAGATTTCCCTATGTGTCACCTGGACAATAAATTAATGCAATAAGGGGCACCAAGACAAGAAGACAGAACACCAATAAAAACCTTAAAGAACTTTAAACATTTCACCACAGTGCTAAATAAGGTATTTTTATTGTCATATCCATATTATCAATTCTGATTCCTGATCCTGATATAGCCTGTGACATAGCTCTATTAGGGCAAAAAATTTAAAATGTCCATTGAACTCAAACAAAAATTGAGTAGTGCAATGGAAGGCTCTTCTCTGTCCTGACCACCTGTCCTCTAAATGGCCTTTCTTGGATTCCTTTGGTGGGCTTTTTTGTTTTGGACCCCTGCACCCTGCACAGGCTATACAGATCTTATGCTCATCTGGGCAAATTACCTAAATTGGGTGATTTAGCTCATAGACCTCGTGCTCATGAATCATAGTTAAGTCCCCAAATGACTCTATTGTGTAGTGTCGTTAGTACAGTTTAAAGCTTCAGAATAGGACACCAACCATGAATGTGTGTTACTGCAATAGCACTGCTCCTCCCTCCTCCGTGCCATCAAGAGACAACAAAACGGACAGTTGCATCAACAGAAAGTCACAATGCACATTACCTAATTGTCACAGGCACATTCACTACCCTCTTTAGTGAAGTCAATCTCCTTCTGCTCTTGCCATTGTTCCTCTAAAAAAAAAAAAAAGTCTTTCATTTGCTCGTTCCTAAGAACACAGAGGGGTCATTGTAATACATTGGCAGCAGATGACACTGAGGATTAAACTGATTGGATGTAAGAAATGCACATGGTCTGCAGAGCAGATTTTCAAATGAGCAGCATGTAAAAACATCTGTAATCAAAACGAAATATAAGATTAACCATAATACGTTCCTGCCTAGGCTAGGTTGGCCATCAACAAGGATAATGCATACTCTTTTTTGCGGCAGCAGCTTGTCTCCTGAATTCTCCCCAATAACGCAGATTGAATTACTTTGCCTAATAATGCAGATTGAATTATAATGCAGTTTATGCTGCTTTAATGCATATTCATCAGATAAAAGCCAGACAATTATTTTGAGAGGTCTCTTCATTTTTATAAGCAGGTGGAGATTGTCTGAGGATTTCACTAACATAGGATTTAGAGAGAATAAAAGGGCAAATGAGCACAGATTATTTGATGAGAAGTGAAAATGTAATCAGATTGTCTATAGGTTTCTGGATTGCAGGGCTGTAGGAAAAAAAAGCGCGGTTTGAGGTTTGAGTCCTAAGGTGGAATTTCAGGCAAAGAACTAAATAAGATCTACAAATGACACCCAGTTAGTGTTTGCAGCTGGTTTAAATCAGGACAAGGATTGATATATGAGCCAGAAAGAAATAATAATCTATTGTTGTATATGGATGGAATTAGATATCCCTAGCTTTCCTTTTGCTTATCCCTGCGGGCACATTGGCTATGGATCAGGTACGTCTAAGGGTATGCCAGGGATACTAGATTTTTTTTTCTAATATGAAAAATATGCATAGCTTATCAGGAAATGGAAAAAAACATTTGAACTGGCTGACCACCCCCCCCCCCCCACTTACCCCATCCTACCTATTTCATCTGCCAAATGATTCTTCAACTCCGTCCTGGGATCCTGGGATTCTCACACTCACCTCTGCTCCACTACCGGTAGTTCCCAGGGTTACACACAAGATATGTTGGGACAGGTACATTTTTAAATGTAACTCCATCCCAATTTTTCTTTTTACATTTTGGATAGATAGCATAGGGAAGGGTTAACGCCCCAGTAATGTTTTGACATTAACAATTGGATTTTGAAAATTTTGGGATGGGATGGTGGAGACTAGGATTGGTGATAAAGCTTCAATGGAGACACCTTTTTCCCATGATAACTCTAAGGCAGGGGTTCGAACCGTGTGTGGGCAGGCTACCAAGTTGATAGATCGATCGACTTGCATACAACCAGCCTGCCAGATGCTAGCCGCTAGCAATAATCTCTGTCTTCTCCCAGCGGGAAAGACTTGACAAAGGTTCTGGCCCCTGCCTACACTGTACAAAACTAAAAACATTGGTAAAGGTTATCAGTAAGGAGCCTATAGTAGTACAAGCACAGTTACTTGGAGTGGTCCCATCGCCCAGTTGGGAAGATCACTGAGTAATAAGTAGCCTATTATGGCCATTAGGGAACCCCCACAAAGACCAGTCACAACAACAGGCCCATGAATCAGCACAAATTTGGGCCAAATATGATCATGTTGTACGTAGCTTTACACTTGGAAAAAAAATGTAACAAATGAACCAAGTAATTAAACAAATGATACCAGAAGACACAGTATTACCTCTCCTAGAGAAATACAAGGTGCGTCATTGTTCTCCCATCTACACTTCTCTTGACGGTAAGACAAAATAAGAAAGATAAGAAAAAAATCATTGATTTAGGCCGTGACCCTTCAGAAAATCCCCACAATACCCTCCGGGCCACAGCCAAGCCTATCCAAGCTTGCAGAAAATCTTCATGTGTTAATACAAGATAAAACAAAAATCTGTAATACTTTTTTTTTTGCCAACGGGGCAAAATCAATAAAAGTTCAAGTTGGCTGCCTGCATTTATCAAATGTAAAAAACAAGTAAAAGGAGGTCTATCAGGATGAACACAATAAGTCTGGTTAACCTAATTTAATTACTCTTGCTGGGTTTTGGATATCGATTCACATGATCACATAAGAATTACTGTTTGATATTGTAATTAAAATATTTTATTTCTGTGAGGAATCTGTATTGGATAAAGGGAGAGTGTGCTGCTGTAGAGCAGACTAAAACGCTGCAGAAATTGTTTTTAATATTTATAGATCCACGTAAGCCAAAAGCCTTATTTTTGTTTGAATAAACGGATTAGAACCCCTGTCAGGTTTTCATTTCTCTCTATGTCCCCTCTTTTCACTTCACTTCCTGGCCATGTGAAGGGTGTCAGACAAAACAAGAAGGTTGAAGAAATCTGCCCAATGGGGACACAATACAAAAATATTATTCCCTAGAAGCAGTAAAGAATGTTTTATTTCCTGTCTTTGTGTTCCCACTGAGGAGATTTCCTTTCACATACTGCTAACAGGTTTCATAAAGCATGGATACATTTATTTTAAGGGGAACTAAATTCTCTCAATCAACATTAACTTTTTTGAATCCTTAGCATTACATAGGAAGGTATATTATATTTACATGTTTTAAACTTTTTTTTTAAACTATTCTTCAGTTGCTTCCTGGTTTCTGGCGTAGGCCAAATGATGACCTGAAAAGGATGTGTGTGCCGCTCAGGCTTGGTAGAGAGGGGATATGTGAACGGTGCATCCACAGCTGCTGTTTGGAGTGCTGACAGGGGATGGAGCCTTTCCTGGCTCCTGCAAAGGTGCAAAGAAGAAAGGGGTAGCCCCTGGAAGTCACACATCCAAGATATCCTAGAGAGGTGAATAGAGTGGCAACCTTAGCCTGGACTCCAACCAGGCCATGCCCCCAACGCCTTTCACTCCACCCCCTGGAGCTTAGTCATTGGGACCCCTTTCTTCTTTGCACCTAGGCCAAATGATGTTATACATCCCAGGAGTCTTCATGGTAATGTTTTTTATTTAATCTGGAGGAGGGGAGGAGAGGTTTTCTCAGTTAAGCATACCCTTCTGTCTGAATACCTGAGCTAAGGGTTGATAGATTCTGGGAATTAAATGCTACATGAATCATCTGCCATTACTTAAGATGGCCGCAGCTAGAAATGCTAGGGGTATGTTTTTCAAAGTGTTTTCTCAACACAATAGGAGACATGGATGGATGGGTGAGTTTGCTTTGAATTTTAATGAATTAAAACGGAGTTCCGCCTGGGGAAAAAAAAAATTAAAAGTCAGCAGCTACCTTCCGGAAGTCTTGCTGGTCCCATCCTCGCCGCGGTGCTGTGTGGGTAGGCCTCTGTCAGCCATGGCATCCTGTACCCTCTGTGTGTGTGTCTGCGCGGCGCTGCGCCCCCTCCCCCTGCGCTCTCTGGCGCCCCTGAGCGAAGCCGTGTGCCGGCAGCGCTCCACCCTCAGCCGACCCGCAGAGCCGGCCCCGCTCATCAACACACAGGTCTCCAGTTACTTATATCAGTCATGTCGTCAGTATAGCAGAGCTCCTCCCCTGACTTTGGAAGGCATTGCAGAACGAGTTTTATATGTATTGAAGTTGTACGATAAGGTTGATCCAGAAAAGCTCACCGTCAACTCCCATTTCATGAAAGACCTGGGACTGGATAGTTTGGACCAAGTTGAAATAATCATGGCGATGGAGGATGAGTTTGGCTTTGAGATGCAAGACGCCGACGGTGAGAAGTTGATGACCCCACAAGAGATAGTAGATTACATTGCAGATAAGCAGGATGTATACAAATGAAGTATATGTAGAAAGTTCTTTGTTTGTTGTAGTTGTGCTGGGTGTCTTCTTAGCGCTCCTGCATGTTGTGCCACCGCGGCTGCTGTCACCACTTCTTCCAGGATCCTGTATTTAAACCGTTTGAATGTGTTGGCCTTTAACCTCCCTGGCGGTATGATTATGTCAGGAATTTTGTTCCAAAAGCGGTACGATTATTTTGCATGGAAATTTGGGGTTTTATATTGTAGGCCTGCAATTCTTAGGAATAACTCACTTAAATCTGTCCAAACAACAGTCTAGTAGACATCCCGGGTATGAAAAAGTTTGAAAAATGAAATCATAAATTATAATATAATAAATAACTAAAAATAATTATCAAAAATAATAATATAATAGTAATAAAATTTATTCAATAATGTAATCAAACCAAAAACGCAGAAATTTGCTCAGTTGCAGAATTGTCGCTGTCGTCACTTTCAGTTTCTGATGATAAATTTCCTCAAAAATCAGTATCACTCAATTCTGCAAATGATTCTTATTTACTATCGCTGTTTTCTAGCTGATCAAAAACCACTTTTGACGTAAAGGGACGCTTTTTGGTTGCCATGGACATTGTCATGTTTCCAGGCAGAAAGAATGACATTTATTATATAAAAGTGCATGCAGGGCTCTGGGCAAACCACTAGGGACAAAGGGGATGTGTAATGATTTCATACAGTAATGTAATCTATAAGATTACAGTTTACTGTATGTATAGTGTGTGTTTCACTTTTTGAATTTCCCGCCGGTCTCCGTCCCCGTGCGACGCGACGCTCGCAGGGAACGGAGCCCGGCACACAGAGGCATCGGAGCCGCGGACACAGCCCGCAGACACGGCGGGGGACATCGCTGGATCCAGGGGACAAGGTGAGTAGCGCTGCCTGGATCCAGCGATGCAAGCCCGAGTGTGGCTCGGGGTTACCGCTCTTGGTACTGAAATTCCACCCCGAGCCACACTCGGGAATACCGCTAGGAAGGTTAATAAATGTAAAACCACAAAAAAAAAAAAAAAAGTCAGCAGCTACAAATACTGTAGCTGCTGACTTTTAATATAAAGACACTTACCTGATCCAGGGTGCCCGCGATGTCGGCACCCGAAGCCGACCTGTCGCTCGACACCGGGTTCAGGCACCGCCATCCTTACTAAGGGAAACAGGAAGTGAATCCTTGCGGCTTCATAGGTTGTTTCCTACTGTGCATGCCCGAGTCGCACTGTGCGTTCTGAATGTCCCACTGTCTTCTGGGACCTGTGTGTGTCTCCCAGAAGACAGCGGGGAGGGGGAGGAGGAAGGGCAGAACATTGCGTAGTTTATGGGTGGAACTTCGCTTTCAGAAGCATTTTTGGTGTGTGGTGCTCAGATACAGTTTAGTTACCCTTTAAAAGAGAAATTCATTATTTTTAAAAAATTATACTTACCTAGGTGGGTGCAGCATAGGTTTGATGCTGCATCTGTGCCTGCAAATCTCCCCCCCACACACTCACTGGAGTGCTGGGCTGTGGAAGCGGCCGGCTCAGGCTCTCAGTGGTTTACTGAGAGGCTGAGTTGGGTGCCAGCCCAGGCATGTGAGCGAATCGCTCTTTCCCGAGCCTGGACCAGCTCTGTGATGTCAGGGGGCTTCAGCCTTCTGTCTGCTGAAAACGGGTCACAGGGGTGCAGAATGAACAAACAAGCGTTGGCTTTACTCCTCCTTTAACGCGCTTCCTTTCCAAGGGTGACAACACTGTTCCTACATAGATTCGTCACAGTGAACAGGCATTGTCACCCTAGGACAGGAAACTTGGTAGTAGTGACAGGATCACTAGGGGAAAAAAAAGCCTGAAAGCCTGAAAATAAAAACAAATGCAGCCACTATTTCTAAGGACTGGTAAACTGCAATGTTTTTTTCATTTTTGGTTTAAAAACAGTTTAGGATAAAAAATACAGTATATCTGTTGCTATGTCTTCTTTAATGTTTCCTCTCCATAGGAATACGCTGCCTGTTAGCACTGCCATCCTTACACGCAGGTCTGCAGTACTTTACAATAAAGTCAGACTTTTAAAATGAAATCTAGGGAAACCGTACCATGCCTACTTTTATTGGTGCTGTGACAGGGGTGGAACAGTGGGTAGGTATAATAGTGGCATGCAAAGCAAACCATACCAATGTTGGGTGTGGCCAAATTTTGCTAACAGCGGGAGGGGCTTAAACTGATATGGTTTAAAACCAGCTGAGCCTACTTTGCTCTAGGTCAGGGGTTTCCAAACCTTCCATTGTTGGTGTTGGTGGACAGGGCCACTGTTAGAAATCATGGGGCCCCCTACAACCTACCTGACGGGGCCCCCCTTGACCCCACCCCTGGCTCCGCCCCTGACCCCATGCATGCTGTCGCCGGGAGCTGGAACAATGCAGTTTGGCTGTGTGATTTTACTGCCCCTCCCCCCATCGCACATTGTGTAAAGTAGCATCTCATTGTGTGCTCCTGGTCATTATCATTATGATGATCAGAGCACAGCAAGTGCTCTATGGCTCTGTCAGTGTCACATGGCTGCTGGGTGCTGACTTTCTTAATTTATGACTAAACTGACTATTAGACTATAACACAGCACAGCCATAACAAAGTCAGCATTGTGTTATGGATGTGCTGTGTTATAGTCTAATAGTCAGTTTCTGTC
>BLSH010158756.1:3439358-3452971 GCA_018402905.1 Glandirana rugosa | reverse complement strand
TATGACTCGCTGTTGGTGTCAATGAGAGGACTAGTGACTCGTGTTAGTATGGAATAGTGTCCCTACGGCCAGATAAAGCCAAGCAAAGGGCCACATCCAGCCCCCTGGCCACAGTTTGAAGGCCACTGCTCTAGGTCAAGAATGCAGACCCAGATGTCCCCATCACAAGCAAGGGCAAAATGGCAAATAATATATATCCTTACTTCCTGCAATGAAGTTTGCTTAAGCTGAGAAAGACTGGAAAGACCATGTAATAACAGTATGTGACATTATCAATACCCTGGACACAGCTGGGAGAAACACACCCCTCCCTCTTCCTGCTCGAGGTCAACCACATAAATATTACTACAATGGATTAGACCGCAGCCGCCCGGGCCTGGAACGCTATTATTAAAGCTGAAAAAAATCAGAGACACATTCTTATAACAGTACATTATTATTTTACATTATTTTTTGGGGAAGGCTTCCTAAAATCGCGGACTATCCTTGGAAATGATCACCCTACTTTACAATGAGCATAGATCTTCTCCTACGCGGGACACCTAACTTGGCTGAAGAAATCTTAACAGAGCAAAAAAGATCATAATAAAAGTATGCAGTATATTTGCCTTAGGAATCATAATTGGGCTTATGGAGTCTCAAGAGTAAAAAAGACCTTAATAAAAACATAGTTTGTAAATGTATATCAGAGTAGTAATGGAGATGAAATGTGCATGGCGATTGAGAAGTTAATGAAAATCATTTATTCTGTAAAAGGAACCTCCATCTCCTGATCAACACTGTAACCATCTCTCAGGTTTAGGACACTGCGTCCTCCACCAAACGCTGAACAGGAAAAGGTTATTAACGTTGAATGGAGTCTGCTCTCTCGGGAGGGTTGCAGATAAAATGACCAAGGAAAGAAATAGCACAACTTCTCAAATTAGCATAATTAGTAATTATCTCTTAATAGCCCCACTTGGCTTTAGAGACTTGGCTCTTGAATTTCCGCTTAAAGTTCAGTCAGGAAAAACAAATTTCATGCTGAAATGTCTCAATAACACAGCTGAGCTGCCGAGGAAATCGCCTCATTGAGGTAAAGACAGGCAAATGAACATATGGATGAGAATGATATCTGTGTTGAGAAATAAAATGTATGTGTTTAGATGTAATGCATGATTATTGGTAAGCAGTTTACTCAATAAATATAAGTAAGGTAAGTGATTTTCACATTGCCTACAGTGAGTGCAAAGTCCTTACAGTGCAATGCTGAATCACCAGAAATGTCACCAGTAGGTAGCTATGGCCGTACCACCTGGGACCAGCATGTAGGAGCCCTGCTCACCTCTTCTGTGTAAGCTGCCTCCGAATTGACTTACTGCTTTAGGCCAAAACATGCATGTGCTGCCCACTGCTAGAGGTAGACGCCAGCATTCAACTCTTAACTTGTATTAGTAATGGTCAGTTATCCATGTACAGCAACAGAAAATGATAAGTCAGTCATCTCCACTGTAAATGGTGGACATACACGCTTCAATAAATGATTGCTTTCTTCTCCAATCAATCTCTTCCAATAGGAATAATCAATTTATAGTTCACAACCCATTTAATTGATATGCCACACAGTGGAAAGTGGATTTCAGTTGATAGTTAAGATACAATCGTAATTTAGGATTGAATCACTGTTTCGACCATGTAGCTTCATGATCTGATCAATTGAAATATGAAATACAATAATTTTAATAAACAAAGTATCTCAGTGCTACTGATTAATGCCAAGTGATTGATAATTTGTTCATATCCTATCTAAATTGAATCTGAATCTATCAAAAGGGAAGTTATAGCTATTCGATTGTTTGCAGATTTTATTCTATTACTGGTGCTCATATAGCGCCATCAACTTACATAGCACTTTACATACATACATTATATGTTCATATCAGTCCCTGCCCTCAAGGAGCTTACAAGCTAAAGTCCCTATCTCGCATTCATACTAGGGCCAATTTACCTATCAGCATGTCTATGCAGTGTGAAGGAAACCCAGGCAGGCACAGAGAGAACATGCAAATTCCAGGCAGGTAGTGCCACGGCTGGGATTTGTAAAAACCACCCTAGTGCTGCTAGGCAAAAGTTCTAATCACTTAGCCACTGCGCTGTCTGGACTTGACAACTGAAGTGTGTATGACCACCATATGGCTGTGTTCACACAGGAAGTCATCTATCAGGGTGTGTGTAGTTGGCTATCCAATTAAATAAATGGCTTAACAGTAGGCAACAGAAAAAAACAATAGAAATAAAAGACAACCAAGACCCAACAAAAGAAGACCTCCTTTTGTTATGGCAAACATGTCTCATGGTGTCACACATGCCCTATTTATGCACTGTAGTGATATAGTGCGAAATGTAATGTCTCTACCACAGTATTGATTAGTGCATGGCAGGATCATTGCATCTCTGGAAGTTGTGTCATGACATCTGTATTTCTAGCACTCTTTTTGTGTTAATCGAGTCCTATGAACCAGCCAGGACCCAGTGGGCAAGATGTTTTTATGAGCTGAAATATCACATGCAGATGTGAAATTCTCATCCAACACTGAGAGGTCATTGGCCTATACTATTTTGTTACCATGTATCAGCCTTTTTCAAACTTCCTTGAAAATAACCTCTGAAATAACATTCAGGTCCAAGGTAACCCCTGGTGATTTTTATACTGTATCTGCAGCTCAGGAGACATTCGTGTGAACAGTAAGTTGTAGATCTAAAAGTAAATAAATACAATTGAAAATGGCTCACTATTTAACACCAAGCTCTGCTCTATATAAAAATATTTTCTGGTAATTAAAATAATAATAATGATGATGAAATGAAAAAAAAAAATTATATATATATATATATATATATACAGTATCTCACAAAAGTGAGTACACCCCTCACATTTTTGTAAATATTTTATTATATCTTTTCATGTAACATCGCTGAAGAAATGACACTTTGCTACAATGTAAAGTAGTGAGTGTACAGCTTGTATAACAGTGCAAATTTGCTGTCCCCTCAAAATAACTCAACACACAGCCATTAATGTCTAAACCATTGGCAACAAAAGTGAGCTACCTCCTTTACAGCTCTGAGATGTTATCTGACCAAATGCAGAAGTCAGTTTTGGAAGAATGCAAAACTGCACTGGATGTTGTGCTCATTTTTTAAAGAAAGCTGAATGATAAAGATTTATTGTGAAGATGGCATGGTATTTTTCATAGTGTTCTATTTAGATCAGTCCATATAATTTTCAGAGAGCAGTCATCTTATTCAACTTACAGGTACAATTCATCTCTGGAACCCTCCATTTTGAGTATTTTTCATTTGGAAAAGGTGTGTTCCAATAAACTATGTTTTCAAAGACAATTCCCACCTTTCACTATGGCCACCAACCATTGCAATGCTCTTTCTATGGTGTACTTTTTTCAGCCTATAGAAAACTGGCCCTGCCATGAAAAGACCAGTTGGTTGTGTTCTCCAACCATCCAAAAGTTCTCCATCCTCCTTTATTACAGTAGACCTTAATAATAAAGTATGTGAATTTTTTATTCACGCAATTACATCACAAGAGGCAGAAAAACCATGCCCCATCTTCCCCAGTGTTCCCTGTAGAAAATTAGTTTTATATCATTCAAGTCCTTTGCCTATATAGACTTACCTTTGAAGGAAAAAAAACATTTCATACTCACCCTAACTCGCTTGTTGCTAGGTGGTCTCTGTAATCTGCCCTTATTAGGTCCTAGGCTCTTCTCCTCACTTCCTGTTTCACCTGACCACTTGGGAGATGTGACTCATCATTTCCCAGGAATCAGTGGGCTTCCCTGTACTGGAAAATTGTGTTATTTCCAGACAGGAAATGACACAATTTAAGGTGGACCGAGATCGAGGAGTGCATGATGGTTACCCACTATGCACTTCTTCCAGGAAGAGATGCCAGGAGACTACATATATGCTTCAGATGCCCTCACCTAAAATGGAAAAGTCCAGCAGTGAGAGAAACTAAATTGTGAGTAAAAAATACATGTAATTACTAGGCGGTTTGAAAGTAAGGAAACAAAAGGTTACATCTATTTAGTATTAAAAGAGTGGATGCCAAAAAAAAAAAATTCTGGGTGGAACTCCACTTTAATTAGTTTTAGTTTCTTACCCCTACAGAGATGCAGATTTTAACCTCAACTCTGCTGAATACCCTGAGAGAATTTAGTAAGGCATTTGGGTGGTATAATCAGTGGATTATGAGTATCTGATCATTGAAGAGCATCTTGGACCCCACAACACCAAATTTTAGAGGATAACAAAAATGTCTCAATAGGCAATGCTGGAAGAACCTATGGAACATAACTTATAAAACAGGGACATTGCTAGACCCTGGCACCCAGAGCACTTGGCCCAGGTTTTCTACTGACTACTCTTGATCTCCTTTGAGATATGGAGATGATACAGTACATTCTACCTTTCAACCCAAATTATTAATCTGGTCATCATATTGTAAGTTTTCATCCATTTTTGTTCAGTTACAAAGATTATATTAGTTTTGGATTTGATCCAAAGTAGTCATGATTATATCCTACCAGCCCCTCAACATTTTAAAATGTGCTCTTGGTCAGTTAAGACCTTAGAAATGCCCCAGCTTACCAATCAGATTTCTATGTCGATACATAACTTACCAATCAGATATTTGGGTGGGTGCCACAGCTTTGCACAATATTCCCCATGTTATCTTAAGGACATACTATGTATTTTACATACCTTCAGTGCAATTTTGTGTCTATACGACATATTGTGTTCCGGTGTTCCTTCCCTATTATTTATTGTACCTGTATCTTGCTATTGTCATTATCATCCTGTTATTACTAGAAAAAGTACATTGTAATCTATTCCAGTGCACGTTGTAACTAGTCTTCCTCCAAATGTCATTTACATTCCTTTGTGTTCTGCGATCAGACTTTTCATTGAAATTCTGTCTTAGCTTTCTCTGTTAGACAAATACGGATCTAAAATGTACAAATACAAAGAAAAAAAACGGCTTTTCATCATCCTGGGGGAAGGTGAACCCTGCCAACATGTGCAGCAAATTATTTTATCGTGCGGGCTTTTCTTCTTGGTGGCCAAGAAATTCTTCATATTCCCAAAACTTACCTTGAGGTACAGAATGGATTTTAGGTTTTAATTTTTAAATCTTTTGCAGTGATGGTATTGCATTTTTTTCACATATTGAGATACACATTATGTATACTTCTTAGGGGACACTGTGACCTTTTTTTTTTTGATAGATTAAAATCTGGTGAAAAACCTTGAGAGTTAATGACAATATTAACTCCATCAGATTTAAATTTTCATCCAATTTACAAAGCTGTATTTCAAGATCTATAAAACCACTGACATCATCATGTGAAGTACTCAGAACAGCTTATGACCACATAAACACATTGCAGACTTTATGAATGATAGGTATGTCCTAAATATAACTCCCATAGGTGTGCACAGCGTATTGCATTAGGCTGTGCACCTTAAAGCTCAAACACATGCAGGTGTATACATACTGACGTTGTCAGTAGAGCAGTGGACGGTGTCAGTAGAGCAGTGAATGGTGTCGGTAGTTTTCATTTTTATTATTTTATTTTTTATTATTATTTTATTTTTTTTATTATCGTTTTTACAATTTTTTTAGGAGCCCTTAGCTGAAATATCAGGGGTTTAAATAACAGGGGAATCTGCATCACACGGGGTAATTAGGGTTGGCCCAGGCACACCTAGCACACCTATGATAACTCCAAACCTTCCATTCCATTTCTTGGTGTATGTCCCAGCATTAATTTTCCATTCAACGTGTTTCTGTGAAAAGAACCAGATTTTTGATGGTTAAAGAAACAGCGCTGGACTAAAATTGTGCAAATATATCCCAAATAAATAAATAAATATATATGTGTCACAAACAAATTGCTGCTGGTGCCGAAAAAAAATTTTGGTAGCATATATCTAGATTGCTACTGGTGCTAAACGTCCACATATGATATACAAAGTGCTGATGTGACAAAAAGTGAACAATGTGCAATTTCAAATAAAATGCAAATTCAAATAAAGTCTCTTGTAATCAAAGGTCACTTGGGGGGACTGGCATGATCTCCGCTGTCTCCTTTAAATAGGATGATATCCAAATGCAGGCACCGTCAATGGGGATGAATTGTTTTTGATAACGTCGCATTTAGACGACGAAATGCGTCAGCCTAATGCTCTACACATGTTCCCCAGAGCCCGCAGAGAGGAAAAAAAAGCTGGAGACGGCAGGTAGTTCCATCAGCTACAATGCAGGACTTTGTAGGAATGGCCCACCGGTCACTTAACCCCTTGCATGGGGCCGTATCTTTAAGAACGTTTTAATGTTTTTATACATTTTAAAGTTTACCTATGTGAAAAATAAAATAGTGGTAAACGATATCACCCTATGAAGAGTTCTTTTCCCCCATACACCTGGCATAATCCCCATTGACCTAGCCTGCGTTTGGATATCATCCTATTTAAAGGAGACAGCGGAGATCATACCAGTGGGAGAGGTGCCCCCAAAGTGACCTACAAGCCTTTTTGACCCATCTTTGCCGTATGGTAAGTGGGTCCAACAATTCTGGTGAGTGAGATATACCTGCGGAATGGATACACCAAAGTCACCTATCAATTGAGCACATAAGCACAAAGCACTTTATTTGATTGCAAGAGACTTTATTTTAATTTGCACTTTATTTGAAGTTGCACATTGTTCACTTTTTGTCACATCAGCACTTTGTATATTATATGTGGAAGTTTAGCACTAGTAGCAATTTTTTTCAGCACCAGCGGCAATTTATTTGTGACACATATATATATATTTATTTATTTATTTATTTTGGATATATTTGCACAATTTTAGACCAGCACTATTTCTTTAACCGTCATACTTATGTCCTGACAAGGACACTTATACAGCAGCGACCCACACAACTAGCACATTCACCCTTGGCGCGAGTACACATTATTATATATTAACAACCAGCTTTTGTTAATCACTATACCTTCATCACCAGGATTGTAAAACACTTGAAAGGACATCCAAGGTAGCTCAGTTTCTATTGACATAGGCATGCTTCTTAAACTGTGTGCCCCAAGTGAGATGTGAGTAAGTTGAAGTCAACTAAATACAGTTCAGGTAATTCAAAATAATAGGTGGACTAGAGTTACTGATTAGAGAGCCCTCTTTTTGGTGTTGGGAGCGTGTCAGACCTCTGCAGAATGACAACTGCTTCCACACAGATAGCAAATGTTCTTCTGTATAGAATGCTGGCATGGGACAGGCTTTACTATTTAGGCTGTGGCTGCTTTCTCAAGAAAACTTTGGCCACCTTTGGTTTTGGTAGATCTGGAATCGAATTCACTGAAAGTATAATTAGGCTTTATAGCGGAACTTTAGTCAGAAAATTAAGTCCTGCTAGAGGCTAGCCCATTTTGCAGGTATAGCTATGTAAAACATTAAGGGCCAGTTCACACCATAGAAACGCAGTCCGGATGCATTCTGGATGCTTTTCTGCATGTGTGTTTTTGACGCTTTTTTGGTGCATTCCAGTGCATTTTTGATGTGTTTTTGATGCAGTCCAGTGCATTTTCCCTCTTTGTTTCTTAACCTAAAATAAGGACATGTGAGTTCCAGTGCATTTTTGGTGCATTTAGGTGTGTTCCGGTGCGTTTTTGGTGTGTTCCAGTGCATTTTTATGTGTTTTACCGCTTTCCAATACAGTTCAGTGCAGAAAAAATGCAGCATGTTCTACTTTTTTTTCTGGAGGTGGAATGCACTGGAACTGACTGCACTGGTGTGAACTATGCCATTGAAAACCATATAACCTACTTTCCATGCATTTTTGATGCAGAAAAAATGCACTGAACTGCATGTGATGTGAACTGGCCCTTTAAGTAAGTGTCTATACTGTTTAAAATACAGTAATACACTGTCTCGCCTTGCTCTGCATATGCTCAGTTGCTCTCCATTTCTAGGAACTGCTGAGTTTGTAGAGGCATGTAAACCTTCACATATGCCCAGTGAAGAGAGAAGCCTCAGACGATACACAGAGATGAAACAAATGATTCTAAATACGTTTTACTTGTTTATCTGCAGTCTCCTCTTCCCTACAACTCTTCAAAAGTGGGTGGAGAGGCTCACACCCCCTCCACGCAGCATAAGAACTGTGTTCTGAATAGACAAGCTATCTGCTGAGCTCCCCCCAACAAAAATGTATCTTATGTGTCAGGAAAACTTCTCAGGAGTAACTTATGCTGATAAAAGCGGAACAAAGCACCAGAGAGAAACAACATTTAAAACTTTGAAGAGGGATAGGTAAACACTACAGATATATTGTATGTGCAGATTCCATGACTGAGGTTTAAAAGCACTTTAAAGCGGAATTAAGCCCCCCTATCCATTACAGCCAAGGAAGCTGCTTCTGTTTGATCTGTAACTGCTATGGTGTTGCACACGTGATCAGTTATGACGCCAGCCATTTGATGGTTTGACATTTTGGTTGAGGACACAAGCAAATGTGACAGTAATCTGGCATTACAGGAATATAACTGTTTTTTGAAACCGTTAAATCAATGGGTTTAGTTCTACTTTATCATTTACTGCTGTTCAGGACCTCTGGGCTTTAGTAAAATGGCAACCTCCAGCAAGAAGAAACATGAGCAACACTGGGGGGCAATTTACAGCACACACTAATGTTGGTAGCATAATTATTATTGTGGAATGTATGTTCTTTGCTAAAGAACATTATTCTTATTGTTATGGGTAAAGTTCGGCTTTAAAGTAGCACTAAACCCTCCTATCATTTTCAGCCAAGGAAACTGCCATATTGGCCTCTGTTTGACCTGCAACTGCCATGGTGCTGAACATGTGATCAGTTATGACCCCGGCCATTTGATGGTTTGATAGTTTGGTTGAGAGCACAACCAATGTGACAGTTATATTCCTTGCACATCCCAGGATTGTAACTGTTTTTTAAAACTGTTAAATCGATGGGTTTAGTTCTTCTTTGGTATGAAGAATTATAACTATTCTTCTGTACCTAACTACAGTATAATACATGGCTTACAGCATACAAACTAGGTTATGCATGCTTCTATTAAAAAGAGATATTTAACATGAATGACTTTTAAAGCCTAACTCCAGCTAAAAAATATTTTAGCTTTTAGTAGAATGTAACTGGTTACAATTTCTATCAGATTTTCTTTTGTCTCCCTATTGGAGAGATGTTTCCTTACTTCCTGTCCTGAAATCTTACTGATGGCAATTATAAAACTCTCAGTTTGGTCTGATCTATATAGTTGTATATAAAATGCGCTGGTTATCTTGTTTAACGGTGCTAAACCTTTCATCCAATTTCTAAATTGCTGCATTTTATAAGATTCAAAGGCCAATATAAAGGAATAAGACATGAGAAGCTCAACTCCAAAAACTTTAAAATGATGTGGGCTACTTGGACATTTAGATCTAGGTGACACAGATAGGAAGATTTACTTACCCACTCCTCCATGCTGCTAGACCTCTCCCTGCAGCGTCTTCTCCCCCATACTCCAGCCAGCTGACATCATCCTGACATCATCAAGACAAATATTGGGTCAATAGACCAACATTGGACATGATGACACAAAGAGACAGTCCACTGTGAGAGCATAGGGGAGCGCTGCCTGCCAGGGAAGCAGCTAACCAGGTAAGTAAAAGTGATTTTCCTCTTCCCTAGACAAAACAAGCTGCTATGCCTTCCCAGAGTTGGGATTTAAAGCTGAACTCCAGCCTTATCGTCATTCTTCCACACTTGTACAGGCTTCTCTTCTGTACTGAAGTAACCTATTATGGTTTCATTGCATAGGTGAGCTTCGGCACCTTAACCACTTCAGCCCCGGAAGGATTTCCCACTTTAGGACCAGAGCACTTTTTGCGATTCGGCACTGCACCGCTTTAACTGACAATTGCGCGGTCATGCGACGTTGTACCCAAACAAAATTTGGGTCCTTTTTTTCCCACAAATAGAGCTTTCTTTTGGTGGTATTTGATCACCACTGCGTCATTTCTTATCGCTGCTATAAACAAAAGAAGAGCGACAATTTTGTAAAAAAAAAACAAATATCTTACTTGCTAAAATACAAATCCAAAAAAAAAATATAAAAAAAACATTTTTTTTCATTGGTTTTGGCCGATTTAGATTCTTCCTCATATTTTTGGTAAAGAAAATTGCAATCGGCGTCTATTGATTGGTTGAGATGAGAATTAATTTCTGGGGTTTTTATTTTTTACTACTAATGGCGGCGATCTGTGATTTTTAGCGGTACTGCGATATTGCGGCGGACATGTCGGACCATTTTGACACTTTTTTTGGGACCATTGGCATTTATACAGCGATCAGTGCTATAAAAATGCACTGATTACTGTGTAAATGCCATTGGCAGTGAAGGAGTTAACCTGCAGGGGGCGCTCTAAGGGTTAACTGTGTTCCCTGGGCGTGTTCTAACTGTGTGTGGGCTGCCCTGGCAGGGGGAGGGGAGTGATCACGGCTTCCATATAGAGGAAGCCTGTGATCACCGCCCTTCCCCCTCTATTAGAACGGAGATCTGTGTTAACTTACACGGACCTCCGTTCTCTCCCCGCGGGGGGGCCATCGCAGGTAGCCGGCGGTGATTGAGTCCGCCCTACCCGCTCCCTGGCCCCCCGGACACAGTGAGCGCGAGTGCGCCTCTGGCGGCGCGCGCTCGCAGCACTAGTTACCGCAGCCGCCGTCATATGACGGCGGTTTGCGATAACAAGCCACTCTGTCGTCGTCAGACTGCGGCCGGCAAGTGGTTAAATAGAAATTGCCTCATTTCCTGTCCAGGGGACATCCAACATCATCTAGCACTTTCCTCCCCAGCTTTACTGTCCTTGCTCTGCCCACTAATTGGATTTCAGTTCTTTCAATCATTGAGGCTCATCATTTCATGTTGGCATTGCCTAGGGCAGTCTGCTGATTTCAAAAAGTTATGTACAGCCCCACCCACCTGCCATGATCTACCTGCATTGCATAGAGAAGCACAGAGTCTCAGTGATGGTACTACTAGGTACTGTATGAAATAAAAATGCAAAGATTTTGTTTACAGATTTGATTAGAATGTGGATGAAGGAGGATGGAATGAACCAGAGAATTCAAAAGATAAGCAGATTTAAAAATGCAATGAAAGTAGCTAAAATTGAATTCCATTGACTCCTTGTATGCAATGTAACATTTACTTTTAATTATAGTCTGAATTAATTTTGCTATTAGATCTTTATATCTCTGTATGTAAACTTTAACAATAAACTTCTCATATGTGCTTCCTTTTACATAGCTCCCAATGTTCCTGATTTGGAAAAAAGTCCCTCTGTCCCTCTTTCCTCCTCATTTGTCCCTCATTTTGGTCTGATCTATGTAATTGCATATAAAATGTACTATTTTCAAAAAGTGTTAAACTTTCATCCAATTACTAAATTGCTGCATTTGCAAATTTCAGAAGCCAATATAAAGAATAGTAGGGGTTAAAAAAAAAACACTTGCGGGTTTAACTAAACTTAACTAATATTTTTTTGTATAATTCTCCTTTAAGGGGGCGTTGCAGGGGGTGTGTCCTATGCCTACATACTTTTGCTTATAGGTGTCCCTCGTTCTCAAAAAGTTGGGAGGTTTGGTAAAAATATTTTGCTATATCTAATCAAGTTTAAATAATACCCAGTGATCCTGCCAGAAATGAGAGCTGATAACTTGCTTGCTGCATAGTTATTAGTTCTGGTGTTCTATAGTCCTAACACACTTCCTGTCCTGGGATGACAATGCTGTATTTCCATGGATACAATACAGCGAGTTAAGGACTGGTAAGCTGTAATATATTACTTTTTTGCCATTGGGTTAGATACACTTGAAATAGTATATTCACTTACACTTTACACTTTAAAAATCAAAGGAGTAATTTGTAGTATGGCACTGTACATGTCTGCAAACACATGCACTTCCAAAAAAAATAATAATACAATGCCTTCAACATACATAAGAAAGGAAAAAACACATTGAAGCCTACAATTCCCAGTGCTGCCTCCTAGATTTTTTTATTGTCATTGCACTCAACATTCCGGTAATCATTTTTCTGATCAAACTATTGATTGGTGAAAAAACTATTTTAAACCTACCATCAGATTTTTGATTCACTGCACCATTGAAAATGATCCATGAAAACCTACAATTCCGGAGTAGAGACAATCAGAAAAGTTCCCCCTATTGTTCCTTGAATATAGACTGACTTTCTTACAAGGAAGTAGACAAAGGTTTTAAATTGCTGTTAAAACTATCTAAATCCATAAGCTTATCATGTACATTCTTTTACTCCATAGACTAGGGAGGCAGCAAAAAGGCTAAAGAGAAATGTGATTGAGCAATTTGCAACTGAATACTTTTCATACCTATATTAGCAGGCAATTCATTTTAAACTTCAAAAAACCCCAATGAAAGCCGAACTGGTGTAGGGAAGAGGCTGGATCAAAAGGGATGGATGGCGGGGAAATGTATGCAGATTAGGGAACTGTTTGACGGAATTGGCAGAGGGATAACAAAGGATGCGGTTACTGAGCTACAGAAAGACAGGAGTAGCACATCGCTCTTTGAGTCTAAATGCAGCATTTTTATGCAGTCTGGTGGCTTTTTATTTCTTTTTCTATTAAGCATTGTCTCCCCCTGATTTTTTTATATTTTTTTTTTTAGTGGAGTACTTGTTAGGCTTAATGTACATGGGACGTTTGATAACCTCTCCTGAACGATTTAACTTGACAGCTAGAAACAGACGTTTAAAAAGTCAGTTTAGCCGCGTTTACATGCCGCGTTTAGCCGCATTCGCATCTAGGAGCGTTTTTTTTCTGTAAAATTAATAACGTCTTTAAATTAAACGCTCCTAGTTACGGCGTTTAGGCGCCTCTACAAGCTGTTACAGGTATTTTGCATTTCAAATGCCTCTGAACATCCTTGCAGAACGCATTTTTTTGCTTTCCAGCAAATGCCTCTAAACTCAACTGCCTAGAAATGACAATAAACGACCCTGTGTACTGATAAGAGAACATAGAGGAGAGTTCGGGGCAGCTGAAAAAAATGCCCAAATGCTCCTAAACATCCGTTTAGCAACAGCATTGTACATGAGTAGTGTTGAGCGAACCCGGACTGTAACGTTCGGGTCCGTACCGAACTTTCGGGTGTCCGTGGCACGGACCCGGACCCGGACATTTCAAAAATCGTTCGGGTTCGGTCCGGGGTTCTGCTATTTTACTCCACGTGTTGAGAAGCTGCAGGGCAGCCAATCAACAAGCGTTTCACTGGTTTGCCCTTAGAAGCCATCACAGCCATGCCTACTAATGGCATGGCTGTGATTGGCCGGTGCATCATGTGACCCAGCCTCTTTATAAGCTGGAGTCACAGTGCTGCAGTCACATGCTCCTTGGGTTAGTATAGGGAAAGGTAGCTGACGGCGTGAGGGACAGATTTTAGCCATTTTAAGACCTGATCCTGCATCCTGAGATAGATTACTTTACTACT
>BLSH010158756.1:3404715-3429233 GCA_018402905.1 Glandirana rugosa | reverse complement strand
CCCCGTCCGACCATCCCCGGGGTCACGTAATGAAACGGGTCCCCGGGTACTACGATAACTCTACCGATTTCGACCAAGGTTTCTCGATTTTTCCCCGATTTTTCCTCGATTTTTCCCCGTCTCTATGGTGTCGAAACTATACTAGATAAAATATCGACTTTAGTTAGTTACAACACCAGTCCTCACCGAACGTTATGAAACCTTTCACTGTGTATCCCCAATTAAATGATTTCCGTTTATCTGACACGTGAAACGTTTCATTTCAACGTGAGACGTTCTCGTCAACGAGGTCTCGAATTATTTACTCGTCTTCGGAAAATAAAAAAGCAGCATTTTTGCTTGCACATGATTAGATGATGGAAGTCAGCAGAGCTTCTGCTCATTTATTAAGCTCTGGAGCAACTGCTCTTGCAGAGTGCAACTTTACTTTGCAAAGTGCACAGTCTATTTGCCTTTAGTAAATTAACCCCTATGTGTCACTTTCCAAAGTATTGCAAGCCACTCCTGACCACAACATTGATTGATTTCAGCTATAAAATAGATCATATCAAAGCTGTGGTATCTCTGCCCCTTTTTAGCTCCTTTTTAGCCCCTTTTTAGCTCTTTGGAACCAGCTTTAGCCATCTCAATAGCATCATGGGCCCCTGGGCAAAGTAATGCACTGGGGCCCCTACCAGCCTGCCCCAATTTACGCACCTACTCTCAAGAGTTAAAGTTTAAATAGTTGATAGAATTAAACATAATGTATATTTATTAGTACTTTAAATAAAATCCCGACCATCCAGGGACAGCTTAGTAAAAAGTGTGATTGTCCCGGCAAATCTGGGACAGTTGGCAAGTATGATGTAATGCAAGATTATTATGGGGCCCCCATGCACCTAGGGCCCCTGGGCAGTGCCCATGCATTAAGACAGTCCTGCCATAGACGGTTCGAATCTCGGCTGGTTCAGCAGGGACTGGCTGAGATTCCAACCATGTATGAGCAGGCTGATTGTACCCAAGTTGTGGGATCCATCAAATTGGGTACAACCAGCCTGTAGGATTTTTCATGTGATTATTGCTTTTGGTTATAGCCACTAGTAGCAATAGTCTGTTCTCCTAGGTGGTATGGCTCCCCGTGCCCCCCTGCTAGGAGAACACAATAGCTCCTCAGAAGGGGGCCCCCCATCAATACAAACTGTGTTGATACGGGTATCAAGGGATTTTCTTTCCTGCAATCTTTTGTTGTAGGAAAATTGCACCGTCCATGGCTGGCTTTTAGTTGCAGGAAGAGCATAGCAATTACAGATCATAAGAAAGACCTAAGATGGCCATATACCGAATGAACTTTGATCAGTGGGTGACCCTGTCAGCACCCCTCCACCCGACATGTTTGGTCTGACAAATTGAAAGAGTGAAGGGGGAAAGTTGTCAGTCATACAGCACCTTTATCCAATCAGATGCAGGCACCAGGTATTCTGACAGCCGTCACCACCTTACTATAGCTCCCAAGAATAAAAAGTACTTTGTGAATGGTAGATGAGTGAAAGGTCCACCTCCTCCACTCATAGATCGTTTTTAATTCATGGAAGCTATAGTACAGCTTCTATGAATGAGGTGGACATAGGCTGCACTCCTGAGTGATGAGTGCATGTTAGATTACGCCTGCAGGGGTGAGGGATCAGAAAAATTATTTCAACCAAAACTGTGTTCAGAGGCTCAAGGGATACTTCACATTGATTGTTAGTACTGTCCCTTGTGCTGATATTTAAACAAAAATTGACTAAATTTTGATCAGAAAAAAATTGTATTTCAACTTAAACTGCAGCCAGCAGCACAAGGATGTGTCCTCTCTTCACCCCATGCTTCTCATTGGACAGTGAAATATTATCCACCAGCTGATAAGGTCATCCCTCTGCTCTGGGGTTGCCATCTGTCCGGGATTCACCCGGACAGTCCAGGTTTTGAATCATGAGTCCGGGTTTCACTCCAAATTAAACCTGGACACATTATTCAGACAGGAATGTGACTCAGAACAGGGCTTGACAGGAGCGCAAGGGGCACTATAGATGCTGCATTACTATTTACTTTGCAGTGCACAAAGGTGTCCCAGGTTTGTTACAATCGTATAGTGTATACTAAAAAAAAAAGTACTGTGCTCCGCTAAAGTGTTCAGGTTTGGCTTGAAGAAAAATTGGCTATCCTACTCTGCTCACTATGCTCTCTTTGCCTAACATCATGGCTCTTGTCAGTACATTTGCATGTAGCACACCTAATTGTCTTCCAATCCTACCCATCATCTCCTAGCCAGAGTGTTGCTTTATAGGGGATTGTGGGAGGTGCCTACATTAGTTACATTAAAAAATATATTTGGGCTTTATTAACAAACGCAGAGCTCCATTAAAGTGTTTCTTTATTATCTGCCTGAAATTCAGCATTAAAGCAGTATTAAACCCAAATGCAAACATTTATTATATTGCAGCTTACCAATTCTAACATGTGGTGGCTGCATTATTAGGGCTTTCTTTCCTCTATTTTCATCTGATGATCTATCTAGTAAGTCTGTTGTTTTTCAAACGACCAGGCTCTCCAACAGAATGTAGCAGTTACAGGGAAGAGACAAACCATTTACCACTGACAGGGGTGCTTATAGTGATCAGCCTTTATTTATTTATTTATTTATGTAAAACAATTATCCCAAAAGCAACAAAATTGTTGCTGTAACTGCTTATGAACTATTAGCTGGAGTTCAGCTTCAATTTGTTAGTGTATTTAAGTCTGCTAGCACATTTAACAATCTCACCCCCAGACTGACACTGCTGCTGTCCAAATGTACCAATGGGCTCCTTCCAGAGTGGGGGTGCTCTAATACAGAAGATATGTTACTGCAGTGGCGGCTGGTGGTATTTTTTTTGGGGGGGGGGGCGGGTGACAAATAGTGCACAGCCACCCCCCCTTCTGGTAGGGTCAGAAGCTTTCCCCCCGGTCGGTCCGGTCAGATGGTTACCTACAACACTTACCCCGGGCAGGCGCACTGCATTTAGATCAGGGGGCCGGATGAATGGATGGGGGGGTGGCACCGGTGCGCCCCCTATGGACGGGCTGCCACTGGTTACTGGCCAGATCACCACCAGGTGAAACCAGAGGGAAAAAGCCTAAAAAAGAAAACTAATACAGCCATCACTTCTAACGATTTGTGTTTAATACCGCTTTAAGGCAAAGAAATAATTTGCAAAATGCAGTTACTTGTAAAAATCAGAATTGCTCTTTAATTGATTTGTTATTAGTAAATGTTTTTGTTTTTTGTTTCATAAGATGGTTAACGCAAAGTATCTACACATGGCTGCCTGAAGCTCTGCAGTAATGAACAGTAAGCTTCATTCAAATTAAATGACATAAACCAAAATATCCACCCAAAAAGATAAAAATGTCAATCATATCACTATGAAATACAAACATACAGTTCAGCAAGGATTTCTGAAGTCACATCACATTTACCCATGAAGACAGATAGTATATGTGTTATGTTGTGTTGGCTGTCCAACTATTGAAGAAAAAAAATGTCACCTGAATGCCACATCAGCATTCTGATATGAAGATGTCAAGAAGCCATCAGGCAAATGCAAAGTCTGCTTGCAGTGACAAAGACAATTTATTTTCCATGACCATATAGGCAAGCACGTATAACTTCCGGCAAGATATCTCACAGGCAAGTTAAACGTCAGGTAAATAGAAAAGGGAAAAAACGCTTTTTATTCCTGTTTTGGGTTCATGGCTGAAAGTTAATGAAATCTGGGTGCTCAGGTCAAGTTTAGTGGCATCAGTATGCATTGGTTATCTTGAAAATTAAAAATATGCATAAAAAAGTCAAACTTCACACCATGGCCTGCAATTTATGAACACGTAACCCTGTGGTGTATACCGAGAGCGGATAGCTATATCAACTCTCTGTTGTAAATTAACTCATAAATGTTTTTTTAGTGCAGCTAGTGTACAGGGTTGATTTACTAAAACTGGAGAGTGCAAAATCTGGTGCAGCTGTGCATGGTAGCCAATCAGCTTCTAACTTCAGCTTGTTCAATTAAGTTTTGACAAAAAAAAAACCTGGAAGCTGATTGGTTTCTATGTAGAGCTGCTCCAGATTTTGCACTTTCCAGCAGCAGCTGCCTGTCCATAAGGGGCACACGGGCACTGCCCCCCTAATCCATGTGCCCGGCCCCTAATTTACATGTAGGGTGCCGGACGCATGGATTTCAATGGTTTTTTTTTTAAAAGCGCATGATTAGAGCCTGAGGCTCTAATTTGATTCAAAAAAGGGTGGGCACTACGCCTTGAGCCTACCCAGTTGAGTGACAATAGCGAATTAATATTTACTATTGTCTTCCTGATTCTCCTCCCAGGCCAATCCAGAAGCGGGTCTTAAGACCTGATTGGCCAAGAGGAGAAGCAACAGTATTGGCCGCCGAGGAGAAGGAGACGCAGATGAAGCCGCCGAGGGGGAGGAGACGCAGGAAGGAGCCAAAGCTATCTGCGACCTAGATGGGGTAAGTGTGGGGGAATGGGGTGGCGGGTGGTTTGTTTGTCGCCCCCCATAAATGGAGCACCAGCAGCCACTGCTCTCCAGTTTTAGTAAATAAAGCTCTTAAACTGGAAGAGGCAGCGCTACTGCAATGTTTCTCAACCTATTTTCAGTGGCGTCGCCCTTTTAAAGTATGCATAATCTCGAGGCAGTCCAGTCCAAAATGTAAAAAATGTACAATGGGAAATCTGAGCCTGGGACTGCCTGTGTGGCAGCCTTAATGAAATTAACTTCATATCAAAAGTTCCCCCTAACATCAAAACCTCCTCTTCACATCAGAGGCCCCCATCATGTCAGAAGTCTGCCTTCACATCACAGTCCTTCTATTACATCAAAATCCCCTGTATACATGAAAGGCCCCCCCATCACTACAAAGTCTCCCTCATCACAGAATCAAAGGTCCCCCATCTTATCAGATTCCCTCCATCACATTAGGCCCCCCTACCACCACAGAGTCCTACCTGGATTACAGAGTTCTCACATCCAGCCGTTATCCTGGGTACCCAGAGTCTTGTGGCCGCGGCACCTTGGGGAGATCCAAATGGATGCACCTGCACTGACAGTGAACATGCTTCCAGGAGAGGAGAGAGAGAAGAATTATTAGGCTAGGGTTTGTCCTTTACCAAGGCCCACTGCAGTTGCAGTGAAGGTCAAAGATCGGTTATGCAATTTTGAGGGGTGCTTGGATCATAAAACAGGCTGCAAATTATTGCACACCTTTTGGCAGATAAAAATGTTACCATACAAGTATTTCAATTTTTCATTCAGGTGCTATGCCTGGTATAGTTGTCCAAAGCAACCAATCAAACTTTAGTAGTTGAGTGTGAGGTTGCTGTGGACAACACAGAGACTTTTGCCCCCATTTTCTAAAATTATTTTCTCCAATACTGTTTCAGTACAGAATACACAGCAAATACAGCTTTGCTATAGTAGAAGAAAACCAGTCTTGCACTGTTATTACCCTGTGTCTAAATGGTTTATATACTTGGCTGTTTTAAACATTGATTCCTGCTCTGTGTGTAATTGCAGAAATGGTGTACCGCAATGCTCCATAAACTTTAGTGAAGGACATAATATGATTGATACGAAGATGGAGAATTTTTTAAATGCATCGTTCAGGCATATCAGGAGAACTACTGTGATTTGTATTGTGGGACTTCAAAGATTCTTTTTATTATGCTGAGTCTTACTTAAGTTTTTATATAGTTTGCACAAGATATTTGAAAAAGATTAGTGCAGTTATAGCATTTATTGGGAAAGACTGGATCTTATGTCTTTATGCTATATGCAATAACAGTGGTGGCATTCACATTCTCACTGCTCCTCACTTCCACCCTCCCATAAGGAAAATGGACTGTGTGCTGGTGCCACCACATTATATCATCATCCTGCAAAGACACATTAAAGCCCCTCTTTGCTGAAAAGTTTTTATTTTATTGGAGCCATACCCCCCCCTGCAGTTTTATTTTGATTGGAGTCTGTGGATTCATGATGTTTGCTGTACTTAGTGTCTGTGCAAGGGTCTACTATATTGGTGCTGTGGAGCAGGTGGTCATGTGAGGGTACTATGTCTAAGTATTATGGATCAATGGGGGTTTTATGGCCATATTTGGGGTCTATTGCTGCATTTGGGGGTCTTTTAATAATCTGTGGCTACATATAGGGAGTATGGCTGCAAAATGAAGGCCTGCATTGGTTCTAATCCTGCTTATTGGGTCTTCAGTTGAGGGTTGTGTAAGGGTGTGGGTTCTGTGGCTGCACACCCCAGGAGACTTGGGTGTGACTGCTCAAGTAGGGCAGTGTAAGGTAGCCCATGGCTTTATATTGGATTCTACTGCTGGTCTACTGGCTGCTCAAAGAAGGAATGCAAGTGAAGGGGTACTGTATCTGACAGCTGACCAAACTGAATGGTTACTTCTCCTTCCCATTTGCTGCCAATGACAAGAGCCTACACCTTGCACCAGGCATGCTAGGGAAGTAACATGTGGCTGTAGTGCCTGTAGTATGTAGACCAGCCCTTCTCAAAGTTCTTACCACAAAGGAACCCTTGAAATAATTGTCAAGTCTTCGGGACCCACTGATAAAATGATCTTATCCAAAGCTCAGGGTACATTTTGATCAGTGTGTTTTAGATAATGCACAACAAAAAAGTGTTAGGCACACCTTGTGTATTTGTCACCCAGTAATGATCATATTAAGGGGCCATGCATACTTGGCTTCAAAAATGCTGCTTCTACAGGAGTTTAGCGTTTTGCCTGTAGAAGCAGCTAATGTTATCCTATGTGTCTATGCATGGATGTAGAGACATATGTTTAGCTCAGAATTTAGAGGCAGGAAAAAACCCATCTGGTTTGTGTTTTAAGAGGAGTTTTCTAGCAGAAAAAAAACGCTAAACATGCCTAAACACATGTACGAAAATGTCAATGGAACTAATGTTTTTTAGGCCCAGTTTCCACAAACCCTTAGACATTTCTGTAACAAAATTATTTTAAACAATAATCATGAGACTGCTTAAGAAACCCATAGAAACCCTTAGATGGAACCCTGGTTGAGAAAGGCTGATGTAGATGGTGAAGGGTCTGTTGCTATTAACACACCCAGAAAATATACCTACATTTTGTCCCTGCACCCATTTCGCTGAAGGACAGTGCCTTTCCCCCTTCCGTAATGCTCGGGAGTGCCCTGGGTCAATTACAATTCTAGGAAAGCCCCTGCGTAAAGGACATAGTAAGCCATTAAGGAAAGAGAAATATTTTAGTAGTACAATCTACCATTATCTCTTCAGGTGCACCATCCTGCCATACCTATGATTCCAGCGATGGCTCTAGCTATTACTTATGAGGAGATGGTGGGTGGCTTTTATGTTATTAGACTGAAGGGTTTAAAGCAAGGGTGACAATTTTCTATTAACCTAAAAAATCCTCTTTCCAGCTTCAAGGATGATCTTGCTTTGCTCAAGCCTAATTTCAAATGAACAGAGGCTTTTATTGTATTAGCTGTAGCATATCATATGTATAATTATGGAATATTCACTATGTTTTTACTACATTAGTTATTCTAGGTACTTGTATTATCACTTGGTCTGCATGCGAAATGTGTGGTGGTAAGTGGCGTATTATGTTGCTTTTTTTCTTCAATTCCTTAAATTTCCACCTGTATAAAAATGCAAGGTTATAGATGACAAGACCTGGAATAGTGGTAAGTACTTTTTCATATGTATCATACTTGATGCAGGTAATGAAGACTGAAAAATAAGTAATTGACTGGGTTGTGGAGAGGCAACAAGGGGATTCTCATGCTGGCCAATTATCTTCCAGCCCTGTGTGTGACATTCTTGAGAATGATTCAGCTTCTAACCTCTATAAAATATTACATTTTATCAGAAAGCTTTGAATCATTTTAAAAATATACTTTTGAGGTTTCCTTGCTCTTATGCACTACATATTTAAAGCAGACACGTCTAACTGATGTTTTTGGGCTATTAGGAGCCTACTTACTCATTCTTTGCCAGCCAGTCTGAGAGTTTAAAGCTATGTTTTAGTGAACAGCTGGTGAACTGATGATGAACACAGATGAAATGCCCATAAAAAGAAACAGTTTAACCTGCCAAACTATTTGTATTTGAATACATTTATTCTTGAGACATGGCACAGCACAGCCACCTTGGAGATATGACCATTCTCTACTGCAGTAAAGTAATAGGTCTTGTCCCTGCCTGCATCCTGTGAGTTTAAAGTGAAGGGGAAGGAATACACTAATGAGCTCATCTCTCTGTTATTCTGCTCTCTCCCCTATCAGCATGCTTCTTGTTAGCACCTGAGGATTGTAGCTCAATTGACTGGCTCCTTGTGCTGCTCCCCCCGCCCCCATTCTGAGCTCTACTGCATGGGGACTGTACATTTTGATACTTACACTAGATGTTTTTGCATTGAAAGCAGAGCTGAATTATCAGCTTGGTTACATCTATTTCTACATATCTCATATCCAGAGGGTGGCTACCGAGCATGCAGAAATTCACTGTAGTAGCCTGTGATATATATATAGTCAGCGCTGGTCTCTTCCAGGTGCTGCTCAAGCAAATTGCCATCTGTATACGGCATATAGGGGATGCATGCTCAGCACTGATACCATTCAGAAAATGTTGTATTTTTATCAAGACAGTCTCTAATTGGACAAGGCAGAGAGAAGGGGCATATGATATTACAAACTGCCTGGACTTTGGCTTTAGATTGAATGATGTCCTAGTCTTTGCTATAAGTCATTATGGCAATTCTTTCAGACCGTGTTCCCTCACGCCTTGGTGTCCTTGTTCTCCCATGTTCCTGGTGTCACAGGGGAAACCCCTCTATGAAGTAACATACAGCAATACAAAAAGCAGTAACCAGTTCTAGTTTGCAATATACAATTGTTTGGCTTAAAGTAAACTTCCACTTCTTAAGTCAAATTTGAGAAAACTCCACTATATGTTTGTTACACGTTCCCATTCACACATCATACCTATTATAAAATTTTAAAAAAGTAGTTTACTTTTTAGGGCTTATTACATAAGCTTTGCACTGAAGAGCAATTAGCATTCAGAGCATGGTTCAAAAAGCACGAGAAGGTCATGTCTCGCCTCCTCATTGCCCACTTTACCTCCTTGAATCCCACTCTAGTGCACTGCAACCATGTGCATTGCATGCGCTTGTGGGGTGTATGGAGAGCAGCCGCATTCACTTGAAATGACAGCCAGTATAATTCCTATTGCAGCCACAAAGCAAAGAATCACGGCCATGACATACGTACGCCCCTGGCCATTGCCCCTGCAGCTAAACAGGGTAGCGGTTGGCTGGACTCAAACGCTAGTGTAAACAAGGCCCTAGAAATCTCTTTGAAGAAGCTGCAAGAACTTTTCAAAAAATTCACTGTGATCTGTCCCAATAAAAGGGCTGTGGACTGGCTGAATCCAGTTCTCATCAACACACAATGCTGAAGACAAGCCTCAATCAGGGATCTCCAAACTACGGCCTCCAGCTGTTGCAGAACTACACGTCCCATGAGACACAAGTCCATCTAGTTCAAACAATAAAAGGAAAAAAGAAAAAAAAATCAAAAAAATCATACAATTCCATATACACAATCCTATACCCACAGTTGATCCAGAGGAAGGCAAAAAAATTAAAAAACAGCAAAGTATCATTGCTGCTGCAGCCACAAAACAAAGCATCACCGCCAAGACATACATACAACCCCGGCCATTGCCCCTTCAGCTAAAGAGATTAGCGGTTGGCGGGGCGGTAAAACCTTGCTGGCTACTATTCCTTTATATTGGCTTCTGAAAATTCACAAATGCTGCAATTTAGAAAGGTTTAGCTCTGGGAAACACTTTTTGAAAGATAAAAAATACATTTTATATACAACTATATAGATCAGACCAAAATGAGGGACAAATGAGGAGGGAAGAGGGACAGAGAGATTTTTTTCCAAATCAGGGACAGTCCCTCCAAATCAGGGACAGTTGGGAGCTATGCATCACATCATTTATCTAGTATATCAGCAATATTTTGTAAACCCTTCATGATTACAAAGATTTTAGGGCTATATGCGAATAGGTTTGTTGCTCAGCCATATTGTAAAAGAAGATGACCTTTTCAAGTCACTGAGCCCAGGAGGAGCTGGATGATAAACTTCAGCTCCCTAGACGCTCCTTGGCTGTCATAATGAAGGAAGCTTAGTGTGAGAGAGTGACTGAAAGCAGCATGTTTGGAAGTCTACGGTAATTATCCACTATCTGTGCAAAAGACATAAAGTATTGTTTACTGAATTTGAAAGCGCATAAGAGAAGATCCTCAGGGGAACATGAAAATGTAGACATGTCTGATCGAATGCTTCTATTTATACAAGCTGTAAAGGGCCACATGCTTTAGCTATATATACCTTGCAGGGGATTCTATAATTACTACCCTGATTCATATGTTTTCTTTTCTGTTGTTTTTATTTAACCCATATATACAGTATACTGTGTATATATATATATATATATATATTTTTTTTTTTTTTTTTTTTTTTTGCAGTAGACTAAAACATTTTGGTCAGCAAAGATGACTCTGTTTTCAAATCCCACTGTAAAATTCTTCCATTTTTCTGTGATTGACCTAGTGTCCCACTTTCAATATGGCTGCTGTAACCTAAAATTTTAGTCTATAACCCTAGAACTGTTTTTCTTAGCAATCTTAGCTATGCCCAGGAAAATATACTGATCTTTGTATAAACTATGATGCTGCCTTAGCGCCCACTCCCAATCATATTGTATGAAATATGATACAGTTTCAACTGTAAGAGTTAAACATTTGAATCCAGGTAAATCATGTACTGTGACCCTTTTTATTTCCATAGAGAGTAAAAATATTCCCACTGTCAGGCTAATTTCAGGGATTGGCTGGTGTACAAAGAATGATAGAACATTAAAGTGTAAGTTCACCTTTACAGAAAGTCTGTAAGGTGAACTTACACTGGACCGCCTCCCGCTCCCCCCCCAGTCCTGCTGTACATGAGGACGGTGATCACCCGCTAGGAGAAATCGGGTCGTCGCTTCACTGGTCCAGGGATTTGAAATCTCTGCATCTTGATCTCCTAAATGTACCTTGTAAACGTATCTATATACGCAGTATATACAGGTATCTATATACACAGTATTGTGCAAAGGTTTTAGGCAGGTGTGAAGAAATAGTTTAAAAATAACAATACTGCGCATCCATGGATGGTTTAAGCAGCTAGCACCACAACTTCAAAAAAATTGTGAATAACAGAAAAACATAAACAGGGTAGCGCTATAACCATAAATTAAATTGTGTGATAAAAAATGTCCCAAAGAAAGTTGAATATATAGAACCTGGGACCAACCCAGGAAAACAAATGAAGAGGTGTCTTTATGAAATCACCATAATTGGATCAAATGCAAAAAAGTGAAAGGATGTGATAAACGCATATTCATATTCAGTGCTTCATAGTGCTCCACCGTAGACAAGTGTATCCACCACCTTGTATAGTTAAACACTCTTACCAAAGGTAAGCAAATAGCCAGCATGTGAAATTAATCCACGGTCATCAGAGTAAGTTAGGGTCCAAACCGTCAAGCCATCCCTCATATGCAGGAAGCCAGCAATGGTCCATCCATATAAAATGAAAGTCCGCACATAGCATAACTCCATATAACAAGGAATTTATTTCTTAAAAAATTGCAGTTACATTTTCAGGAAGATAAAACAGCAGCAGGGAATTCCAGACATACAATGGCGCAATGGAGTAGATGTCGGGCTCACAATCGCTGACGCGTTTCGTCTTAATAGACTTCAACTGGTCATACACCATGGAAAAACCGAGCACAGCAACAAGACACAATGTAGTTACACTGCATCTGCAAGAGCTCTCCCAGGCAATTTCAAAGCAGACTGGGGTTTAAAATTGTGCTGTTTGAGCTCTTTTGAAAAATCACAAAGAAATTAAGGATCATAGGTGCAGTGATCAGCAGTGCCATCAGCACAGAAATGGTGAAAGCCAGTTAGGCCAAAGTACACTCATCTACTGTCCATAGAAGTCGGGCCAGAAGTGGCCTTCATGGAAGAATTGCGGGCTAAAAGCCATACCTTCAATGTGGATACAAGGCTAAGCGACTCAACTATGCATGAAAACATAGGAACTGTGGTGCAGAAAAATGGCAGCAGGTGCTCTGGACTGATGAGTTAAAATTTGAAATTGTTGGCTGTAGTAAGAGGCAATATGTTTGCCAAAGGGCTGTAGAGCTGTACAACAATGAGTAAAGCATAGTGGAGGTTCCTTACACGTTTGGAGCTGCATTTCTGCAAATGGAGTTTGAGATTTGGCCAGGATTAATGGTATCCTTAATGCTGAGAAATACAGGCAGATATTTATCCATCATGTCATATCATCGGGGAGGCGTGTGATTGGCCCCAAATGTATTCTACAGCAGGACAACAACCCCAAACATACAGCCAATGCCATTAAGAACTAGAGTTGTGCTCATAAGTTTGCATACCCTGGCAGAATTTATGATTTCTTGGCCATTTTTCAGAGAATATGAATGATAACACAAAAACCTATCTTTCACTCATGGTTAGTGTTTGGCTGAAGTCATTTATTATCAATCAGCTGTGTTTACTCTTTTTAAATCATAATGACAACATAAACTGCCCAAATGATCCTGATCAAAAGTTTACATACCCTGGTGATTTTGGCCTGATAACATGCACACAAGTTGACACAAAGGGGTTTGAATTGATATTAAAGGTAACCATCCTCACCTGTGATCTGTTTGCTTGTAATTAGTGTGTGTGTATAAAAGGTCAATGAGTTTCTGGACTCCTGATAGACCCTTGCATCGTTCATCCAGTGCTGCACTGACGTTTCTGGATTCTGAGTCATGGGGAAAGCAAAATAATTGTCAAAGGATCTGCGGGAAAAGAAAAGAGATATAAAAAGATATCCAAGGAATTGAGAATGCCAATCAGCAGTGTTCAAACTTGAAACAAGAAGTGGAAAATAAGGGGTCATGGTCAGGTAGACAAACTAAAATTTCAGCCACAACTGCCAGGAAAATTGTTCAGGATGCAAAGAAAAACCCACAAATAACTTCAGGTGAAATACAGGACTCTCTGAAAACATGTGGTGTGGCTCTTTCAAGATGCACAATGAGGAGGCACTTGAAGAAAGATGGGCTGCATGGTCGAGTCACCAGAAGAAAGCCATTACTATGCAAATGCCACAAAGTGTCCAGCTTACAATACTCCAAACAGCACAGAGACAAGCCTCAAACATTCTGGCACAAAGTCATTTGGAGGGATGAGACCAAAATTGAGCTTTTTGGGCACAACCATAAATGCTACATTTGGAAAGGAGTCAACAAGGACTATGATGAAAGCTACGCCATTCCTACTGTGAAACACGGAGGTGGATTGCTGATGTTTTGGGGATGTGTGAGATAAAAAGGCACAGGAAATTTGGTCAAAATTGATGGCAAGATGAATGCAGTATGTTATCAAAAAATACTGGAGGAACATTTGCATTCATCAGTCAGGAAACTGCGCATGGGATGTACTTGGACATCCCAACATGACAATGATCCAAAACACAAGGCCGAATAATTTTGTCATTGGCTACAGCAGAATAAAGTGAAGCTTCTGGAGTGGTCATCTCAGTCTCCTGACCTCAATATCATTGAGCCACTCTGGGGAGATCTTAGTTGTAGCAGAGGACTTGTGGGACTGTAGACAGGCAAAGAGGCTATAGGGAGAGAGGCTCAAACCCTACCCAAGGGACTGGGGCATTATAGTTTTACTCCTTTTGTGCCAAAACAAAAGTAAGCCAAAGACTCTAGCAATAGTGAATCAGATTCTGTACCACACGGAAAATTACGTCCCTCTCGCCTAATATTCCTCAGTTTTACTGACCATAGTTTTTCATTTTTGCATATCTGATTTCACAGTCGTTTCTGTCAAACAATTGTGCTGTGTAATGTAAGAGATATATTATACTGCCTCACTTCATTTAACATTGTTCCGCTTCTCTACCATATTGCTAAATCTTTTCTGGCTCTAAATGTATCCATATTTCAGGATACTGGGATCCAGTTTAACTACTAAGGTGTCTTCATTTTCACAAATAAACTCTAAAGAAAAGTTAATACAAGTTAAAAAGTGTTGACTGTAAATAGTAGTAATGTGTATTTAAGAATTCAAACTATAATGCATGAATTAAAGTCTTCCAGTCTATGATCCATGAATTATAATTTTCCGACATATGATCTATGAATTAGAGGATTCCAGTCTATGACCCATGAATGAGGCTGCGGCTCCAGGCAGGGGTCCGGTGTGTCCTGGTTCAACGTTTCAGGTCTGATTTCAGCCTAAATTTTTGGCTGAATTCAGACCTGAAATGGGCCAAAAGATGCACAGGGCTCCTGTGCAAATTCGCGCCGAAGCTGCATTGGAGATATGTGAACTGGCTTCATAAAAAGCCGGTCTAGATCTCTGCTATTGCGAATTGGATGTGAGTAACCAACATCCATTCTAATATGCATGAAGTAGAGTCTTCCAACATATGATCCCTGAATTAGAGTCTTCCGATCTATGATTAATTAGAGTCCTCTAATTTATTATCTATGAAGTAGAGTCTTCCAACGTATGATCCACGATTTAGAATCTTCCAATCTATGATTCCTGAGTTAGTCTTCCAATCTACGATCTATGAATTAGAGACTTCTCTTCTATGATCTATCAATTAGAGTCTTATAATCTGTTATCCATGAATTAGTCATCCAATCTATGATCCATGAATTAGAGTCTTATAACATTTTATAGATGAATTAGAGTCTTCCAATCTATTATCCATGAAGTAGAATATTCCAACGTATGATCCATGAATTTGTCTTCCAATCTATGATCCATGAATTAGAGTATTTCAATCTATTATCCATGAATTAGAGTCTTCCAAACTATGATCTATGAATTAGAGTCTTCAAAACTATTTTCCATGAATTAGAGTCTTCCAATCTATGATCCATGAATTAGAGTTTTCCAGGGTAAACAGATATATGTAGATGAGATAACATATATCCAACAATTTAAACACAACCTCTATAAGGTACATAATAATCTGGTCTTGGGCTTCTCTTTACTTTTCTGATGTAAATTATCTGATAGTTAGGGCAGTGTTGTGACTGGCTTTGATGGGCAAATAAAGTATGATTTTGACTTTAGTTTGAGATGCTTCTGAGATCATTCAGAATTCATTGCAGGTGCCTATGACCAGCAATATCCCTGGTCCCCACCTGCATTTGACTTACGCTAAGCTGTTTTTGCATTCCCATTGGCTTATAGGGTGAGAGACAATGTTCTGAAGTACATGTTTCTCATAGAAACATGCCTTTAAACAGGTTCTCTGCAGGAGTTCATTGAGATTTGAGGAGAAGTATTTTTCCCAATGTCATGTTGGAATGTCTGGTAAGAACACCTGTTGGTTAGTAATAAATCTATAAAACTGGAGAAAAGGGTTAAAGCAGGAGGACTTTTTACTAGGCTGTGGAATTCATTATGGAATGGGGATGCTAAGGGCATACGCTAGTCCTCTATTTCAAAGCTAATATAGAGAAATTAAAGTATAACTGAAGGCAAAACTCTTTTTCCTAGTTTTTGGAGAAAGTGGAGAGGGATTAGAACACCTGTCAGGTCTCTATTGCTGTCTGTGTCCTCTTTATGGAGATGTAATATCTCTGTTTCTTCTTTTTTTCATCAAAATGAAAGTAAATTAATATATATAATTGCCTTTTGTAGCTGTGGGACAGGAAGTGAAGGGAAATTTCTCCAATGGGGATACAGATGGCAAAAACCCAACATAGATCATAAACCTCCCTTGTGGAATCCACAATAGCCATAATATATTATGTTTCCACATGAGTCCTTAGATGTGATGGCTGCATTAGTTTGCTTTTTTCAAGCTAAGAACATTTTTGCCAAATAAACACCCGTTGATCTTGCCGTAGATGGCATGTCCATCTTCCTTCCTAGCTAGTAAACTGCCGATTGTCTTGCCTCTTATGTAATGAAGATGAAAGATATGTACATGTTTGTAGTTCATATCAGGAGAGCAGTCTAGGGTGACAACCATGACTTCCTCCATAGATATACTTGAGGAGTGACATAGTGACAGGAAGTGTGTTATTTGCAGGATTACCATGTGAACACAAAACAACAGAAGCTTGAAAAATGAAAATGAATGCAACCACCGCACCAAGGACTAGTAATCTGCTATACAGTATTGTACATTTTTGGTTTTGGCTTTAGATATACTTTAACTTCATCAGTGTTCTGCTTTTTTCTTATAATAAGTTAATTTTATTGAACCTCAAAAGCAAACTAGTTACAATTATATGTATCAACATCATTTATATAATACATTTTGGAAACTTAGTACTAGATGGTACATTCTTAGGTACCTTATAATACCTATATACCAATAAAGTGAAAAAAGAATCTAAAATGTCATCATTACTCTAATCTACATCATACAAAAGAATTATACATATTAAAATCATGTCTCAATTGGTAATTATATTGCTATTCATATTTGTTAACAGCAGTTTAACAGTACATACCAATTCATTGTTTTTCCAGGTCTAGTTAAAGTGGTTGTCAATCTGTGACAGCCACTTTAACCTACAGGTAAGCCTAGAATAAGGCTTACCTGTAGGTGCACTGCATATCTCCCAAACCTGCACGGTTCAGGAGATATCAAGTGTATTTGTGGGCACATGCACAGTGAAGAAACGGCCTCTGTGCTGTTTCTCCACTGACACTGTGCCATGACTGGCGGCTCCCGCGCGCATCGGCAAAACACCGGCGCACCCAGAAGTGACAGCCGCGGGCGGAGCTCGTCGCTGTCGGCCAGAGGGGACGTTAGGAATTGGTGGAAGTGCTCCACCAGAGGGAGCGGGCAGTGTGGGCAGCAGAGGATGAAGAAACCAAACGGTCTGTGTAGAATCTCTGATCAGAGCCGGAGTCGCGGCCCCGAAAGGAAGAGGGGCAGAAGATGGATGCGGCCTGGAGCAGGGACAGTGCTGGACACCGCAGGCTTCGTTTCCAGGTAAGTGGCACATAATGGGCTACTATGGGATGCATAGTAGCCCATTATGCTTCTACTTTACAGGGGTATATTGAGGAAGTAAACCCAATCTGGGTTTACTTCCTCTTTAAAGTGATACTAAACCCAGGACCCTACATTCACTATATCTGGTCTCCCACTGAACACAGAACATGGAAATGCAATTATTTTAGTAAATATAAACTGCTAAATATCTTTTCTCATCAGCAGCATATAGTAGCCTTGTGACTTCTATCTGTGTCTGGTTAAATCTTGTAGCAGGAATTTTCATTCTACTCTGACTGTCCTATGAGGCTGCAGGACCGCTGACCCCCTGTCTACACAATGCTGATTGGCCCTGTGCTGATCACATGCACTCTTCCAAGAAAAAAAAAAACTCTCTAATAATACACACCAAACTGAGCATGTGCAGAGTGATTCCACAGGCTCTGTATTATCAAGAGATGGATTGGGGACAGTGGGACAAGTGGAGAATCAGAGAAGATAGGATCAAACAACCTTTTTACACAATGCAGAGGACTAACTCCTTAGGTTCCACAGTGTGTAGAACAAGCATGCTTTACAGCGTATACAGACTGATTTTTACTGTTGTGGGTTTATAAAGACGTTAATGTTACTTGTCATCAATTGTTTACTGTACATAGTAACGTGTTTGGTGATACTGAAGTACCTCTTGAAGACGTCAACTCTTTACAGTATTTATTTCACATTGTTGGTGCGTGATCCCCTGTTTGTAATGATTGTGCCTTATTGACCATCTTACCCTTTAAGTAGGTGCAATCCCTCGTTGGAATTGTTTTGCTGCACTGTACCCACTGATTTGAGTTTGGATCTCATATACTTTTGTACCTTTTTATGTTTTCTACTTTACATATCTGGATTGTTCTTGTATTCCTTGGAAATTTGTTAATAAAAATATATTCAACCATAACGTGTTTGGTGATTCCAAAGTATCTTAGACCAGGAATTTTCTTAATCAACGCGTTTCATGAACGTTTACTAACATTCTCCTGGAAAAACAATGGATTGTTATGTGCTGTTGACCTAGTGTAAACTGATGTTAACAAATATGAATAGGAATGGAATTGCCAACCGAAACATGTGGTTTTATTATGTATAATTCTTTTTATATATTCTAAATTAAAGTTATGACATTTTAGATTTTTGCATTTCATATCGAGTATAAAGTAGGTAAAAACTATAGTGTAAAATTAGCATTATATTTCTAAAATTTCCTGCTTCTCCTTTCATTGTCTAGTCACAGAGTGGTGAATAGATCTGTAAGTGAAAGTGAAACTGTAGCAAAGAAATATTGGGTCCCCTTTCATACCAGGGAGGGTTGTACTGTCTGGCAGGGCTGTGTAAATCTAATTACAGGATGAACAGAAATGCAAATGCTTTGGCAGGTAAAACAGCTCTCATATATGTATTTGATTTGTGTATTTAGCTGTTATAAAATAGTATCTGAACTCCATAAAGTATTATTAACAGCTCTATGCTGAAACAGGAAACCAGACTGCACAGTTGATGTTTATACTCCAACACATTGATCCTACAATTTTAATACATAGGATTCCTTCTTAAAAGCCCAAAACACGAGGGGTTAAATCTAGCAAAAGGAACCCTGGGGCTATACGGTAAAAATGGCCATTACAATTTATAAAGCAGGTGTTCAAATGAATTGGTCTTTTATCGTAGAACAGATTTACAGTGCATTAGGCAATCCATTTTTCAATTTAGTGTACTGCCTCTGATAAATTAACAGATGTCGATTGATTTTTTCCCTTCAGTCCCCCTGTTTACACCTGACAGGCAGTTCTTTATAGCTGAACAGTTATTTGAAGTTATAAACATTATAATTAGCAATTTTTTAATTAGGCTGACAATTAACAGGAGATTTGCAAAGCTGCTAATTTGACATGTCATACTCTCCACACTGTTTATGTTAACCAATACATGAGTGAATTCAATTGTACAGAACCATGGTGTCTGGAAAGTAAGTCTCAGCAGAGCGTGTTTGGCCCTCTTGTCTCCTATTATGACACTTTGCGCTGACAACTGAGGCTTCACTTCATTTGTAACATGGTGACGGTTCAGGCACTTGACGCTCGCACGGCAGAACAACAGTTTAGCTACAAGTAAATATTTTCGAAGAATTTTTCAGACTGCTTGGAACTGGCAGTGCATAGGCGCCACCGCGCCAAAATGAGAAGTAGCATTCATTTTCATATGAATCTAATTGAGAGCGAGTCTGTGCCCCTGTCACAGGGCATAGGAGGTTCTGTTTGTCCCTAGAACGAATTTAATTTAAAATTTGCTAGTAAATTTAAGACCTCTGTGTGCAAAAGTGAGCTCTTTCTGCAAAACCACTTTTCAAGGTATGATATACACTAACCCTGCCCTAAGAACTGAAAGTAGAACTATAGGTGTCAGATGTCTGTGGTAGTTAGCCCTTGTAGATTGCCACCTCAGGGCTCCCCAGGACACAGAGTCTAAGCCCCAGCCTGCTTCTTTACCATAGCCCCTGATGGGGGGGATGGACTTGCAGTAAGCTGGAACCAGGTTGTGGCCTCCAGGTACACCCAGCTGAGGATGCAAAGACCACTGTTATGTGAAGAGTACAAGCAGCAGATAAAAGGAAATCCAGGAGACAAGCTGAGTTCAGGGCAGGCAGCGAACAAGCACAGACGGTAAACAAAGCCGGGGTCGGTACACAGGTAGTCAGACACAGTATAGACAAGTGGTATGCAAACAGGAGCTCAGAGAACTTTGAAGTTGGGTTACATTGAGCATGTTTTAATATAGACAAGCAAACTAGGCGGCAGGCCAGGAAGTGATGGAAGGGAAGGAAATAAAAGCTCATAGAATAGCAGACAACGCTCCTAGGTGAGCACAGCCAAACCACACATGTGAAAGGAGACAGGGTAGAGAAACACTGCAGCAAGGAGGTAAGAGTGCACAAGCAGGAAACTGCAGGCTAACTTGTGACAATAGGCAAAACTTTTTTTTTTAAATTTCAGATTTTGGAGCAAGGGAGGGTTATAACCTCTTTTTTGCCATCTGTGTGCCATTGCAGAGATTTCCCTTCACTTCCTCTCCCACAGCCAAACAGGAAGTGAGAGGAAATCCCTGCAAATTAAAGGAATTCCTTAGGGACCCCCAGGTCACCAGAGCTAGTGTCCATATTGGAAGATTTCCCCTCTATTACTTTTCTGGGGACAACCCAAAATTTGGGATTTTCTATTACTTTCACTTTCAATGGTAATGGTAACCAGGACAAATAGAGAGGGGAAATCTCCCTAACGGAGGCATAGAGAGAAATAAAAACTGACTAATCCCTCTCCACTCTATCCAATATGTAAAAAAAAAAGTTTTGCCTCTGTTATACTTGAATCACTGCCAGTGTGCTTAGGTGAAAAAAAACAGGATTGTTGACTTTTAAGGGAATTTTTCCCCAGAGCTTAATGAATATAGTGAAGTTTCGATTTGCTAAGAATACCTACTCACATGCAAGGAAAATTTAAAAAGTCAGTATTGTTGCTTGCAATTTCCCTTGCAAAGTCAATCTTCCCTTGAAAAGTGAACAGCCTATTTGCCTTTAGTAAATCAACTCACAGTGTTTAACCACTTGTGGACAACCCATCGTACAATTACTGCAGCAGGGTGGCTGCTCTGTGCCAGATCATCTACCTAGTACGTGATCTGACACTTCCAGGTCTGAAGTGCACGCTACCAACGACCCGCTCCTGCTGTGATCACAGCAGCGGGTACCCGATTACACAGGACACAGGCAGAAAGAGAATCTGCCTATGTAAACAAGGCAGATTGTCTTTCTGTCAGAAGGAAAGGTACTGATCCTGAGTTTCTGCCAAGCAGGAACACAGATCTTTGCCTTCCCCTAATCAAAGCACCTCCCCCAACAGTAAGTAAGCACAGGCTAGGCATACAGTTAACCCTTTGATTACCCCTGATGTTAACCCCTTCTCAGCCAGTGTCATTAGTACAGTGACAGTGCATACTTTTTTAGCACTGATCACTGTATTAGTGTCACTGGTCCCCAAAAAGTGTCAAAAGTGTCAGTTAGGTGTCCCATTTGTCCACAGCAATATCGCAGTCCAGTTATAGACTGCCACCATTACCAGTAAAAAAAAATATATAAAAATATCCCATAGATTGTAGATGCTATAACTTTGCGCAATCCAATTAATATACGCTTATTGGGATTTTTTTACCAAAAATACGTAGCGGAATACATATTGGCCTAAATTGATGAAGAAATTAGATTTTTTACATTTCTTTATTAGATGTGTTTTATAGCAGAATTTAAAAACTATTTTTTTTTCAAAATTGTCGTTTGTATTTGTTTATAGTGCAAAAAATAAAAACCGCAGATGTGATCAAATACCACCAAAAGAAAGCTCTATTTGTGGGCCAAAAATTTACAGTACAATGTTGCACAACTGCGCAATAGTTAGTTAAAGTAACGCAGTGCCGTATTTCAAAAAATTGCCTGCTCATGAAGGGGAGGGGAAACCTTCCGGAGATCAAGTTGTTAAGCTAATACATTTCACTGGACTTTAAACTAAAAGCCTGGTGACTGATGGTCACAATGTAGTAAATGGATTTGCAGTTCAGAATCTGCCTGGATTCGATTTGCAAGATGTTCGGCAAACTGATCAAATAGTTTGGGATTGATAATGTTACTTTGATCCCCATTAAAGTCAATGGGAGCCAAATCATGAAAATCATTTAATTATTGAAGAGCAGGCAGGCTGTTCTCCCAGCATGGCCAAAAACCCGGATAGCAAGGATAACTTGCCACATATTTGTGGCAGTGTTGACTTGTAAGACTTGTTAACTTGCTGCACATTTTCACTGGCAAGTTGTACACTTGAAGGGCACTTAAAGCACAAGTTCTAGTTGACAATTTTCTAAATTCAGCCACAGTGACCTCTGTGGTGGGGTGACTATTGCACAACATAACTGAACCGGAACTTGCAGCAGACTTGCAGAAAGTTGATTTGGAGTCATGCAATGCAGAATTGTGCAACAAACTTGTAAAGCTTGGCAAGTCTAGCAATAGCTTAGCACGTTATTTTCAAACTTGCAGCTCAATTGCTTGTTATCTGGGAACAAACCATTCTGGGATCAATGCACTTCCATGCCCGTGCATGGTCAGGTCAGTTTGAAATAGGAAAGAAGGGACTGGCAAGATCACCAAATATTTCACACAAGGGAAGAAATACAAAGAGAACAGGATACCTTTAGCACAAATACGAGGTAAAACAGACACATATCAGGAATATAAAATGTTGGGGTAATATACAATTTAAGCTACTGAGGGCCTCAAAAAAACCTGAAAAAGAACAAACATTGGTGTGATGAAATAAAACAGTTTGACATTCCTATAGCAGGTGAATGTTATGCAAATGAGTTGCTCTAAGTGTGAAAAGGTCTTAGGTGAGCAAACATTCAGGTGAATGTGATTGTGAGCCAATTTAAAATATTCCTCTTATGTAGCTCTACTGTATGATACTTTTTCCTTATCTCCTTTCCAGTGTTTCTTTTTATGCCATTGCTTTGGTGACTCCCATTTAAATGAAATTACTTAAGCACTCAATCCCACAGCTTTGTCTTTGTGGAACTAGCTTAATGTATGTGTATATGTTCTGTTGCTTCAGTTGACTTAACTAAAACAAAATCCTAGCTACAGAAGCTTCTGGTTAAAATGTAAATGCTTCTTATGTCAGATAGACAAGAACTTGTCCCAGTTTCTTTTAGCAGTCTTCGACATCATGGATTTCTTACAACATCTTTTAGAATACTGTATTATTGGGAACTCAAATAATTACAAGTGGAGAGATATTGCTCCCCCGAGAAGCACGGATAATATCTCAAACCTTGTTTTACATGTCCTATATCCTCAGGTCAAATTTTTTCTCAATGCAGATAGAATCCAATTAATAGTCTGAGCTGCTGGAGTATTGCCTGCAATTCGAGCATCCAGGAGCTGAAATAATAATGATAGTTTGAGTACCTGGTAGAATTAAGCATTGATTGGGCACATTTAGAATGTTTAGCCCGCAGCAAAAGAAAAAAGGAAAAAAAAAGTAAGATTTTTTTTAGGGAAAGCAGTCATTGGAAATTCTCAGCACCTGGGGTGTAACCATGGCCACTGAGATGACTGCCATTCAAGAGTACCTGCTGCAATAAGTGTCCATATTCCCTCGAAGGAGTATGTGACTATTATTTTATTGCCCTTTTTCTGTATATCTGCTACTGCTGATCTTCCTATATAAAAGATTTGAGCAAATATATAGTATATGCACACAAACCTCTATCCAACAAAACCTTAAAGCCTGGGCAGTCCATGTTTTTCATGTTTGGAAGAGCTGCTATCTTAAAGATGAACAGCTTACCATGCTTACTGCACATGCAAGCATTCCAATAAAGGCTTCCCTTTCCTTTTTTGCATCTACATTGAAATATTTAGTTTCTTTTTTTGGAAAAATGTGAAACCAAGGATTTGAAACTCTCATTTTGGAGATGTCAAGTCAAACGGCTGGTCAACTGGAACTTACATTCTACACTGAAAGACTGGGTTGTTCTTGAACAATCCTTCACGTCACTCCCAATATACACCATAAGGTGTGGCTTTCCCCGCGCACATCCCTAAATACATCATTGGAGTTACCCCACACAGCTCTCATGTCACATGCAAGGTCTTGACCCTTTCAACAGTATTCGGCCTTTGACTTCCCTACAACAAAACCTTGACTTCTCCCTGGACATGTCCAAAAACATCTGAGAAAGCACTAGCTAGCCAATGTCCCACATGGTGGCAAGTTCTTACTTTCTTCTTTACTTGCCTACCAGGCAAAATCTGACACTTCTTACATACCTGTAAAAACCTGCATTTTTTTTGCTAGAAAAATTCTTGGAACCCCCAAATATTACATATTGTTAAGCAGATGCCCTAGAGAATAAAATGGTGGGTGTGGCATTTTTTTGTCACATGTTATCAGCGCAGCACTTTTTCAAGCGCAATTGTTTTTGGAATTAATACACTTTAATGACTTTTAGTGAACACAAACACAATATAATACCCCATTTTTTGGTAAAATTTAAGATAATGCTACACCAAGTAAAATGATACTTAACATGTCAACCAGTAAACATAAAACCGAAACCAGAAGTGACAAAGCCTTGTCTGTGTAGAAAGCTGGTGCCACCAATCAAAGTGGTCCCTGGCTCTCCAATTGGATGGGAGAGCCCAGTAAAGGCGGTTCTTAAAAAGATCGTTTTT